>SJJU01030318.1:0-12296 GCA_012932125.1 Conopomorpha cramerella | reverse complement strand
CTTTAGCAAGTACCTCTGCCTACCCCGCTTTGGGATTAAAAGGCGTGAAGTGTATTTTTTTATTTTTTTTATTAATAATTAAGACAGGACAACGTCTGTCGAGTCCACTACTATAAATATTAATCCAGGATGTCAGCTGACTCTAATTTTATCCCGAAATTTCCACTGGAACGGAAAAAAGTGAGTAACACACCGCGCGGCACAGTATCAAAAGTGTCTAGGGATCAAAAACATTTTTAGCTCTAAAAAAATCTAATTTATTTTAATCAAATCTAATCTTCTGGATTGGTCTCCTACCCAGTTCCCCATGCCTGTATCAATGACTTATCACCACATTTTGAATAAATTTTGAATGAATTCAGTTTTTGTAAAATATATTCTTGATTGCAATATTCTAAAATGTACTTGATCCTTAGACACTTTTGATGTGTGTATTACTGTGACTTAATTTCCATGAATATAGTTTACATATCGATGTATATTCCACCGAGGCTTATTGTATACCGTTTTTTTCACGGCAACGGTTAACATCGTCACATCTACTAGAAAATTATTATTTTAATCGGTGTTACACTGCTGGGTAAAGGACTTCCCTCATTCCCTCCACTCTACCCTGTTTCGGGCTACATTGTGCCACTCCGGCACAGTAATTAGTGGGAAACATAATCGGTCAAATTAACGTCATGGAAAATTTTGTATTGTCAAACGAAAAGAGTCATTCTCGTCATCGGTATAGAGTTGTAGTTTGATTGTAGGCATGATTAATACTAGCTAAGCAAATATCTACAACGAATTAATCCGTTTTTAACCGACCAAAAATGAAGGAGGTTCCCGAACTACTCTGTAACAAGTTATACAGAGTAGTACGGGAGAACCTCCTTACGTCAGAAGGTCTTCAAGTTTTTATGATAGTTTTTTTCATTAGTAAGGGTATAAATACCCCAAAGGTGGTTCGAAATAAAATAGCCTTTTTTATTCTCAGTTTTGTAGCGCAGTTTATTTTTTATTGGAAAAATAAAAATGGGCGTGAAATTTACTTGCTTCCATTCTTCAATCATCCAACATCTTTCTTAAAAGTTTATGAAAAATAATTCCTAAGAAGGTCTGTTCCTATATACAACTAACACAAACCAGTTGAATTTTACACAGATAATAGAACTCATCAATTGCCTCTCGTCCGAACGAACCGACTATGAGATCTGTAGATTTAGGTTTGTTTAGGCTATTAACTTCTTATTATGCTAAATATTACCGAAGTGTCCTTGTCCGAAGTGGCCCTAAGGGTCTGTCCGCCCCCCTTTTAAAGGTCAAGGATGTAAGTGCATAATATGTATACAGTTATTAAACTCGCGTCGTCCTATGTTTCTAAATATGGCAGGGTGTCTCCTGAACGCCGTGTGCAATGAAAAATCCTATCACGTGACAAATGACTAGACAAGTGTGCTCCATCGTAATTCTGACAGATTTTTGCGCGGAGAATTGTCCTTACTGTCATACTTTCCAAACAAAGTTTGACAGTAATTTATTTATTTATTTAAACACTTTAATGCACAAAAAAGTACACATGGCATTTTCTTTCTCTGGTACAAGCATTTTCTACCAGTCAAACACCAGTAATGGGAAAGACCGATGGACCGATGCGAAAGACTGGGTGTGCGAGGACACAATAAAAAAAACAAAATACGTCAAAAAATCTGTCAAAATTACGTCAAAGAAAATTCCCCATTTAAATAGTCGCTGCTTAACATCAGGCAGGATGGTGGTCAAACGCTTGTTCAATGTGTTTGGAAAAAAAACTTTTTTTGTCCTAGTTTCACGTCTAAAGAGATCAATCGTCGTCGATCGTTTGAAAAATATCACCTTCGGGGGTGGTCGCACCCTTTCCAATAAAAAAAAATATATATCAAAATCGGACAACTCTGTAAAAAGTTATGCGTCGCCATAAATAAAAAAAAGTAATACACACGTCGACTTGGGAACTCCCTCCATTTTTCGTTGGTCAAAAATAAGGAAATGTCAATTTTGACTATTATAAATGAGGTGCCGATGAAATAGTGCGAATATTTGCTCGTTAGGATTGCAATTGGAACATTGTGAGTTCTCTCTTCTCGTGCAGTGGTACTATTGGATATAATATTTTTTTCCTCACGAAGACGGAAAAGGTCGCGAGAAAAAACCCATATATCAAAAGTATAACGATGATGGACTCGTAGAGAAATTGACTCTTATAAAATACTAGTTGACCCGGAAAATTAAAACATTCAATTTTTTTTATCACTATGAACAAGCGTTTGACCAATGACCACCATCCTGCCTGATGTTAAGCAGTGATGTGGTCTACGATGGAGCACACTTGTTCAATAGGTACCTATTCACCCCAGTGACTTAAAGACTTCGGCAGCGATGTGATTATTATGTTAGCCGTGTGGTGAATTCAATATGTGTCATCATCCCAGCTCTACTTTTCCCGTTGTGGGGATCGTAAGAAGCGATCGAGGGGTTTCTCCAGAGGATGGGCTGCAGCGCTCGCAACAGCGTGAGTTAAACCGCAACACCATTGCGATCGCCAACCCGCCTGCCAAGCGTGGCGAATATTGGCATTTCCCCCAACTACCACGGAAATTTTTGGGAGAGGCCCTCGTTCAGCAGTGGACGTTATGTGACCGATAATGATGAACTTGTAGTAGAGATGACCCCTCTTCCTGACAATATTATGATAATTTACATAACAAACTTTAAATCTCCTCATGAGATAACTAGGTATTTATGTACATAACAAGTACAAATAAAAATTAACTGCTAAAAACTATCTTACTAATATTATAAATGGCAAAGTGAGTTTGTTTATTTGTTCCGTTTTCATGCCGTAACTACTGAACCGATTGCTTTGAAATTTTGCAGACGTATAGTTAGAAGTCCGATTTAAATAATAGGGCTTTTTATCCCGGAAAAAATGATATTCCCGAGGGAAAACAAAAATATTCCTTTATACCGCAATTTAACCGAAGTCCACGCGGGCAAAGCCTCGGGCGGAAAGCTAGTATACATATAAGTAGGTATTGTATCTCAGATGTCAGAAGGCAGGTGTTGTTAAAGATCATGTCTTAGGTTTATTGACATTATACACTGTTTATTATACATTGTTTTGCTAATAAGTATACCTACATTATTAACACTGTTTCTCCGATATTGCATACATGTAATACATAATATGTATATCACTATATCTATTAAAGATAACCGCATCAAAATCCGTTGCGTTATGACAGAGAGAGGGTGGCGACTTTGTTTTATACTATACTAGCTTTAAGCCCGCGGCTTCGCCTGCATGGACTTCGGTTAAATTACTGTATAAAGGAATATTTTTGTTGGAATATCAATTTTTCCGGGATAAAAAGTACCCTATTATTTAAAGCGGAATTACATCTGCAAAATTTCAAAGCTATCGGTTTAGTAGTTACGGCGTGAAAGCGGAACAAATAAACAAACTCACTTTCCCATTTATGATATTAGTAAGACTAGCTGACCCGGCAAACGTTGTTTTGCTAATATACATTATTAACAGTGTCTCTACAATTAAATGCATGTATTACCTATAGCTCAAAGTCGCACAGCGTGCTATGGAAAGGGCTATGCTCGGCGTTTCTCTGAAGGATCGAATCAGAAACCAAGTGATCCGACAGAGAACCAAAGTCATCGACATAGCTCATCGTTTTAGCAAGCTGAAGTGGCAGTGGCCCGGCCATATTTGCCGTAGAACCGATGACCGTTGGGGAAAACGAGTTCTCGAGTGGAGACCGCGTCTCGGCAAACGGAGTGTAAGGCGCCCTCAGGCAAGGTGGACTGATGATATACGCAAGATGGCTGGCAGAAGCTGGATGCGAGAAGCCGAAAACAGATCACAGTGGCGTGCAATTGGAGAGGCCTATGTCCAGCAGTGGACAAATATGGGCTGATGATGATGATGATGATTACCTATACATATAAACCTTCCTCAACAATCACTCTATCTACTAAAGACGTTAAATGTCTTTGAATACTGAACTACAGAACCTAACTAGCTCTCCAGGAATTCTACCTTAATGAAAAGTGTAGAAGAAAAGGAGCCCATGTTGGCTTAAATAAAATAAAAATTGGGCTAATGTGAACGTTCTTCTGTATTTGCTGCTTCATCTTAATTATTACATGTTGTTCGGTAGGTGGTTGGTAAGAGAAGAGGAAAAATGATGTGCAATTGAACATTTTATACTTAGAAATGTTATCTTCACATGGCGGGAACAAGCGGAACTATGAAAAAAGGTTTATTATGAAATTGATTCTATACATAAAATATTGAATGATTGATGAGTTTAATAATAAACGTAGACTTAACGAAAAGAGACAGCTCCTTCTTAGCTGTTTATTGATTTGATCATAGGTAATGAACAAGATCGTATAATTTTGTACTAAGATGCGTAAATACGGATACAATATTACAGTTGAGTACATAAATACCTGTTCTTTCTTTCTCTATTCGCTCTAATGTCATAGAAAGCGACTCTATAGAAGTTATAATAAGACACATAATTACATGTACTCAGGTTACCACGCTATATTTTCCCGCATCATATGAAAGTCAACAATTTAGTAGATAAGTTAAATTTTACAAATAAACACCAAATCTCACAGCTAATATTTTTACACGAATCGAAGAACAACAAACAATAGAAGTTTGCGAACTGCAAAGATAATTTGAACCAACAATGGACTTAAAGAGACAATTTGCATATGAATAAACACTAACATTGACTTATAATCTAGACAAATTTGCTTCGCTACTTAAAGAGTTTTATTGGTCTCGTTCATTCACATTATTGAAGAGAGAGATAGATGATCTTATACATGAGCCAAAGTAATGTTAACACGTGTATTTCCAAACGTTGACGGACGATTTGAATGGTTGGTTAGGACTCCTGTTAAAGAAGTGTCATGGGTTCAGCTACCGCAAAAAATATTTTAGAGCGCATACGAGCTTATGAATACTCTCCTTCATTTCAAACATGTCAGACGGTATTATAAGGTAAATATCCCAGTTCTACACAAAAGAAAATTATTTAACAAGCATCCCTTTTTTCATTGGAATAAATGTTTGTTTCATTGAAACAATCAACATTGAAAAAATATACATTTATTTTTAAGAAACGAAATTTTTCAAGTTGATGGTTCATAATCTATTGTTTAAGAAGCTAAATCAACACAAAGATTTTCTACATTCTCTATGACCTTCAGTCTATAAATAATTCTACCATGAAGCATCAGTTAAATTAGTTAGCAGAGGAAAGAGTTCATCATTCTGTGACCACATTGTAATTGGTTCAATAGCTTTACAATCCGCACTCGAAATCGGGGATGTAACTAGTGGTTTTATACTCCTGAAGCTGAGCCTTGACAACGCTCTTACGAAGACGTCTATCAAAAACATCCATGAAGAACCCCTATGCTGATGCGTTCACCAACTTGGGTGCTTGGCCTGCATAGTTCAATTTAAAAGTTGCTGACCCTGTCCAAAGTCTAGCATTAGAAAGAGACAGCGATTTCTTCTTTAGTGTAGTATTTTATCCTGGTTTCCCAAAGAGCTTGCGAGTCGGGACACAGGATCCCCATTTCAAGGTCCGTAATTTGACTAGCGTGTGTATTACGGGGGTGATGGCCGTCCGATACCCGAACCAATACTGCAAAATGTAAAAGGGCAACCTCCCATATGCATTTTATGGTCCCACTGGAAGAATATTAAGCAACCGGATAATCTTCCCATACATATATGCACTCACATTTGTAATCCCCAAAATGACAACATTCGGATCCCATCCTTGATCTCTTGGGACCCTTCAGCCGCATTTAGAGTAATAAGGAGTTAAGAATGTCAATACTGGCCTTCAGTTACAAGTTTCTTGGTCGTAGCCTGAAGAAACCTGAATCTTTAGATTCAGATAGTCGGCTTCTACGGAATTCCCGGAAAAAGGCAGTTCATGCTTTAATTTAAATGACGGATCAGCACGAATTGTTAGTGGAGTTATTTTTGCAGTGGGAACATATTATGAACAAGTGTGACCCATCGTAGACCACATCGCTGCTTAACATCAGGCAGGATGGTGGTCAAACGCTTGTTCATAGTGATAAAAAAATATAAAATCAGCTATAGAAGAAAACAAGTCGTCAACTAAAAAAGAACAGCGGCATCGTTTAAACCGTGGATTTTTTACATACACTATATTCATTACTACTACTATTATTACTACTACATTCATAATCCTGCCTGATATTAAGCAACGATGTGGTCTTCAATGGAGCACATTTGTTCATTAGGTACCTTTTTACCCGTGACTTGAAGACCTCCAGAAATACAGACTTCGGCAACTATAAAAGTATCCACGTAAATGGAATGTCCATCTGGTATTGATAACGTTTCGTCATTTTCCTGGTTGTAAAAGGGCGAGAATTAGGCTATTCAACTCCGTAGCACACTCTCAAAATGGACCCGACTGATCCAATGGTTTCCTTTACCTGTTTTGATTAAGGGCTTTTGTCAGCAAGTGCGTCACACCATGTTCCGTAGGTACAATTATTGTTGGTATGCAGATTCACTTAAGTCGCTGTGATAATAATTGCCCAGGTGTGATTGGAGTAAACATGTGGGCGCGTTGTTGAATCAAGGATAGCTGATACAGTTCTTGCATTTCGAGTTTGCGTGTGGTCTTTGTCTATACTATTTTCTATACCAATATTATAAAGAGGAAGGATTTGATTTTTTGTTTGTTTGTCTGAATTGAACAGGCCCAGAAACTACTAGACAGATTTTGAAAAATCGTTCACTGTTGGAAAGCTACATTATTCCTGAGTAACACAGGCTATATTTAATTCCCAAATTCCCATGGGAACGAAAAAACGTAACACCGAGCTAGTTATTATATTATAAAGAGGAAAGATTTAGAATAATCTCCGAAACTACTTGACCGGCTTGAAAATGGTTATCACTGCTGGGAAGCTGTACTATCCCCGGTGAACATAGGCTTTTATGCATGTTATCCTGAAATTCCCATGGGATAAAAATACGCACAACACGGTACAGATAGTATGTGTAGGGGTAGGCAGCGACAATAGACCTCCACCGCTGGGATCCTGATACGCCTCTTGCGTCATCCATATTCATGGAGATTTGGTTTTTGGTCCTTTTCTTCCCTTTGCCCACTTACATTTGTAAATCGTAAATCTCTTTTTGTCCTTTCTTTTTCCAAATGTCTAAAGCACCGAGGCATTTATCTTTTCTGCTTAAAGAAACTTTACTAGGTTCATGATGTATAAAATAAACTAAACCTATTTACTGAATTTTGTAATACACACATCAAAAGTGTCTAGGGATCAAGAACATATTTAGCTCTAAAAAAATCTAATTTATTTAAATCAAATCTAATCTTCTGGATTGGTCTCTTACCTAATTCCCCATGCATGTATCAATGACTTATCACCACATTTTGAATAAATTATGAATGAATTCAGTTTTTGTAAAATATGGGAAATTTAACCAATTTTAAAATGTACTTGATCCCTAAACACTTTTGATGTGTGTATTTCCTATTTCTTTTGTTTTGAGCTTAGAATTATATTTTAGTTGATGCGTTGGTTCGCAAAGCTAAACCAAAACAAAATGACGTGCAATTGGAAATACCTGTGACGAGCAGTAGAATGATATAGACATAAAGATGATGAGGATCAACCGTTCTTCTCGAAACTCAGTAAAAATCATATTGTGTCATACTCTAAGCGCATGAAGTTATTATAGCTATTTTAGTTAAAATGTACCTCGTTTTTTGTTGATCTTGAGTCATTAAACTGTACGAAATAGGTAAGTTAACTATCTTTATCAGAGTTCATCGGCCACTTTGCTGACGTCACATAAAATAGTTGAATTGAGCTTTTATTCAGAGGTTTTCTTAAGTACTTAAGGTTCAGCGTATCCTGCTACACTATTTGCTTAGCGGACATTGTTATTAAATATGTAGGTGGTACTTAACTAAGCTCTTTGCTTTAAAATACCGGATGTAAATGCTCTACAGCCTTACCTTAAAGCATCGTCTTCTAGAAACCCTCAGGAATTAATTTAACGGATGAAAATGTACGATAATAAAGTTTTAGAAAGTGATCGCAAAATAAAATTATTAAAGAAAACAAATAGTTGGATGTATTACTTCATAATCACCATCTTCAGCCCATATTCGTCTACTGCTGGACATAGGCCTCTCCAACTGCACGCCACTGTGATCTTTCTTCGGCTACTCGCATCCACCATCTGCCAGCCATCTTGCGCATATCATCAGTCCACCAGTTACTTAAATTTGGCTTAAATGTAAAAGCCGCCCCTAGGCGGAGAGAGAGAAGCATGAAGAAAGTTTACATTTACTGTACATGTAAACCTTTCTAAAGAATCACTCTATCTACTAAAGAAAATCGCAACAAAACCCTTGCGTACTTTAAACGATCTAAGCATACATAAGGACAGATAGCGGGAGGCGACTTTGTTTCATACTATGTGTTGAACATAATGCGTGCAAAAGGCTCGTCAATATGACCAACTTTTACTACTTGAGAATGTAAGGAAATGAAAAAAACTATTTTTCATCCCCAAACAAAGTGTCATTTCCGGAGGCAAAAAATTTACCGTTTCATGTAGAGAAGAAAAAATTTGTCTCGTTTTCCCGCATTGTCGCCATAGTAAAAGTTGTTCATATTGACGAGCCCAGCAACGTTTCAAAGACCATTTCTCGGAGTCCTTTTACACTTAGTTGATATTGACCGACTACAACTGCTGACAGCTAAGAATCGACTACGGGCAGACGATTGCATGAACATATCTTTAGGTATGATTATATTACACATAGGTAGTATATATGTACTTGAACTACTACTACAAAGTATTTGAAGAATTTGCTTACGCTTCTCGAATGGAATATTTGTACACACATACAGTTCATGTTTTGTATTCATAACTAGGTAACTAAGGCCAGTGTTCAGAAACAACATTCAATAACATCTTCGTTACTAAAGTCTGTCTCGCTCTAAACGTGTTTGTGGAAAAGAGATAGTGTATACTCGAGTACTTAACTGTTTCAGAATAAGGTCCTAACTGCAACCTACGCATGAACGCGTAACGTGAGCAGCTAAGACTTGCGCGATATGATACTACACTCCATCTCTTTTGCGCGTATGACAGATGAATGAGTCAACGATACACGTCACGTTTTGACGAATAAATCTTGCATGACAATGTTACGGGTTCTGATATCACGCGTTGTTGTGGGTAGAAAGTAAATATTTCTATGTACAGTTAAGGACTGGTGTGCTGGAGTCATACAATTACGATGCGTTTTAAAATTCTGGGGTTCAATTTGTATTGCCATAGATATACTCTATGGAAGTGTTGACTTTCAGACTATTCCGAAAAGTGCCGGAAGTGTATGGCAAACAATTTGATTACTCTCGCGTAATTTATATATATATCTATTATATAAAAATCAAAGCCACTTTTCGTTGTCATGCCATAACTCCGGAACGGGTAGACCGATTTCGCTAATTCTTTCTTTGTTGTGCTTATTAATGACAGCAGAAGGTTCTTACGAAAGAAAAAAATGTTAAACTTGGAAAGCTAATTATGTTTGTTCATTTTGTACGAAGATGAAAAAAAAATACTGCGTTTCTCCGCTCTGTCGTCATAGTAAAAGTTATTCATATTGACGAGCCCAACAACGTTTCTAAAACCATTGCTCGGGGTCTTTTAACACGCAGTACCTCTATAGTACATTCCATATAGACATACAAAATTAGAGCAAAAGATAACATAAGTACTTTTCACTATCAATATGCAATGAGTGTTCGATGACGTTATACATTGCCGAGGTAATAATTAATTAGAAATCTTTAAGTACGTACTTTACCATTTATGTTGATAATTTATAACGAAATATAATTGAATAAACATGTATTATCAGTGAGAGATTGAAGTTAAAGGCCGAGACAGTCAGTGATTTTGGACCGATAAACGTCAAAAACGCACCAAAATGTCGACTGTCAATCTGTCAGTATAATCATTGACACTAAATGTCATTTCTAATGGATAAAAATACATTGTTTCAGGGGGTTTTGCGATAAAATACAAATGGCTTTTTATTTCTCATTTTCAAAATTAATTTTTCGCTGTTGATGTGGTGGAATTAGTGTAATATTGTGCTGGTGATGAAAAATAATGTAATGAGAGTGAGAAGTAGAGGAGAGGACTCCTATTTGTTACTACCCTGTAATGTTCCACGCAGCATTGAAATGTGATGGTCCACCCTCACGTTTTAATGAGATTTGGTCACGACTTTGACGATTGACGTCTTTATCGATATACTGTGACATTGACACCGACTATGTATCATTTTTATAACATTATTGTACAAAAACAGTTAATCCTTGACTAATGTAATCGCATATGGGCCAAAGCCCAAGTCCAAAGGAAAAAAAACATTGTTTCAGCAAAAGTGTACCTACATGATTAATTGTATAATTTTGCTAGTACATCGACCACATCATCAACGAACGAACAGTCAAAATCCAAAACTCCTTTTTTTCAGAAGTCGGTTAAAATATATTTTAATAAATATACCCCTAATTTCCCTTAACGTTACGACATCACCGTTTACGAAATAATAGTTAGTAGCAGGTAATTTAATATATTTATAGATATGGTAAAGATTTATTAACAGGGTTATGTCTTAGACTTGAGATATATATGGCAGTAAATAAACAAATACTAAACATAAAACATAGTTTACAATATGTAATAAAGTAATATTTCGGTTTAAAAAGAAACAGAGACCACAGAAACAAGCTTTTTAACTTGTAAAACAGCTACAAGTTGTCTCAGCTCACTTTCTCCTCAAATCATCATAAAAATGCTTCCAGCTGAAGCATTTTCAACTCTGCCTGAAAGTAAATAAGGTTTTTTTTACGAATCTCATGTCAATTAGGGTAAAAATTGAACCGCGTTGTGGCTGAACTACTTTTCTTGAATAGTGGCTTGGATTGCATAATGCGCCTTTCACAGCTTCCATTATCCTTGATCATGCACCCAACTTGTGAGACATGCTAGCTTGATATTGCATAAATATGATACCATAACGTCTGGCTGAAGGTTTAGTGCGCGCGTCAATAAAGATGCGACATAAAATAAGTACAAGCTGTAATTGGCAATAGCCAATCAAAATCGAAAGGAGGGCACCGACTCTAAAGCTAAAGTAATGAATAAAAGTCAACATTTAGATTTTTTTCAAATCGTAACACCTGCCGGCTCACCCCCTGTCACGTTGGATTAAATACGATTAGTGAACCGTGGACATTTCCTAAGCAAGTGCCTCTGCCTACCCTTATGGGAAACGTGGCGTGAAGTACTGGTGGAAGATCAGCGCTGAGAGTGTTGTGCTAATTCACGTCACTCCCAGCACACGCTGAATCAGAGCCCTTTTGCATTTGCCACGTCAAACCGGACAATTTTTTCTGTGTTTGTTTTTTCTTATTGTCAATTTTCTTGATTTTGTGATTGTATGTATGTAAATGTGCGTGTCAAATGTAAATATATAAATAAATAAAGTGTATGTATGTGTTGCCTGTACCTAACATTCCGACAAGGAGGTGTGAAGGCTGTATTATGTAATTTCTGCACCATAAACCTACATACATGTACGTATGTATGTATACTTTCGTCTTAATCCATACTAATATCATAAATCCGAAAGTAACTCTGTCTGTCTGGCACACCAAAACTACTTAACCGTTTTAAATGGAAGTTTACGGATAAATTAGTGCCTGAGAAAGGACATAGGCTACTATGTAGCTCTATCCTGTGCGACGTATCACTAAATAGAGGGTGATATACAACACTCATCAAAAGTGTCTAGGGATCAAGTACATTTTAGAAGATTGCAATCAAGAATATATTTAAACAAAAACTGAATTCATTCATAATTTATTCAAAATGTGGTGATAAATCATTGATACAGGCACGGGGAATTAGGTAGGAGACCAATCCAGAAGATTAGTTTAGATTTAAATTAATTAGATTTTTTTACAACTAAAAACGTTCTTGACGTGTGTAATATGGTAATTACTTAGATCACTTTTTACCCTGAAAATTTTGTAGTAGTTGGACAAATTTTAACCCTCTTATTAATAAAGTTAGAACAGCTCTAGTGGTCAAATGTAATCCAAATACGAACAAACTAATG
>SJJU01030241.1:0-14513 GCA_012932125.1 Conopomorpha cramerella | reverse complement strand
GATGTTAAGCAGCGATGTGGTCTACGATGGAGCACACTTGTTCATTAGGTACCTATTCACCCGCGACTTAAATACCTTCAGACTGTACTGCGCTGGAAACACAGACTCCAGCAAGTCGTTCCACATCCTGGCGGTTCGCACTACGAATGCCCATGATTTCTCCCTCGTCAACAACAAAAAAGGGGCACTTCACGACTAGCATTGGATTCCCAAAGAAACAAAATACGTGAAAGAGAGAGAGCGAGAGAGGATTTATTCGCATCACAACAAAAAAACACAAAACAAATTACAACATGATAACAACAAAGAGAAATAAAACACATTTAAAAGTAATAAAACAAATATAAATAGTTTGTGATGCAGAGAGGCAGCTGGCTCAGCATTATGCTGGGGATTGCACCCGCGTGACTGATTTTCAGCCAGTGCCATTGTACAAGATAATTCACATTATAAGGTGGCAACATTGTCTTCACCCCTCCCCACCCTCTCTTCTCTTCATCTAGATACACGGATGCTAGTGCTCCGTAGAATAAATGACTTAAAATGTTTTCAGCTGTCAACAGTGACATATGGGGTCACTAGCTAGATACACGGATGCATGTGCTCCGTAGAATAAATGACTTAAAAAATATCTAAATCGAGTTATTTCTAAACAGCCATAAGTGACCCACGATGTGTCAAAACCGCGTCTGTCGGGCAGGCAATGTTAAAATTACGTTACGGTAATACATACATACGAAAGCGAGCTAACCTGTTCATCAAGTAGCGATCTCAAGTCGGCCATGTCGTTTGTGATCTTCTGTAGCTTGCGCTTCCACTGTGCGGCCACAGCGCGCTGCTCCTCCGCCTCCTCGTACGCGTCTTGCACCTGGAAGTTAACACACTCGCTTTATTAAGTTTAAGGTATTTATTGCTATGGGTCTTAGAATTAGTAATAACATCTGTACTATTCTTAAGTTACCTGAAAATAAATTGATTGATTGATTGATTTATTGTAAACGTTATAATGAGATCAGCACACGACATCATCATTATATACTCAATACTCAATATCTTTATTGCATTACCATAATGTTATAGTAGATGTTACAAATTTAATAGAGTGTATCAATTATGGACCCTGTAGGGCACAGCAATATTCACATAATGTGCTTATTTAGGTATAGCTTATATAATATTATTATTGTAACATAGTTACAATACACTAACTACTAACAACATAAAACTATGTAGGTACTAGCATATCAATTATTGCAACTTAATTATCATCAGCATCAGCCCATACTTGTCCACTGCTGGACATAGGCATCTCCAATTGCACGCCACTGTGATCTGTTTTCGGCTTCTCGCATCCAGCTTCTGCCAGCCATCATGCGTATATCATCAGTCCACCTTGCCTGAGTTTGCCGAGACGCGGTCTCCATGAGAGAACTCGTTTTCCCCAACGGTCATCGGTTCTACGGCACACGACATAAATAGCAATAATTCCGGGTCTGCCAGTATTCTTTAATAATAACTTAAAGTGAGCAAAGGTTCACCACCGTGGGCATTTGCTTTAGCAATTGCCTCTGTCTACCCCGCTTTGGGATATCCAAACCGACCCATTGTACCTACCGTGGGCGGGTGTTACACGAGAACTGTTGATAGGCGTTTGTATTTATTTCCCTTTCATTTTTCAAATAACACAAACAAAAAATAAACATCAAAAACTTATTTTTTTCGCTCCGAATCAAAAATAAACTGCAACGATTAACACAAAAACAAAACAACTGTTTTCTATACAGTTCGACGTCAACTAACAAAATAAATTTTAAGAGAGTATTTCAACAGATAATGAGTTAAACACATCCGTACAATATCGGGACAGGAAATAGTGCACAAGTTATATTGAGCTTTTTTCTCTAAGGGAACGTTAGCACGTTTAGGTCAGGCTAAAACAGCTTTACATTATTGTAAATACAGCTAATGATGGGTGGGTACGTAGGGACAGTTAAGATAATGATTGTCGCTTACAATTGCATGGCAGCCGATTAGTAAAAACACTACGAAAATTAATATACGACATGACAGCGAAAAGTTAAAATAATTTGAAATATATTGTTATTATCGATGTTGAGAGCGGTTGTGATGAGCGGTTACATCGTCTAATATATAAAATTTCCATGTCACAATGTTAGTTACCGTACTCCTCCAAAACGGCTTTACCGATTTTTACCAAATTTTATATGCGCATTCAGTAGGTCTGAGAATCGGCTAGTATCTATTTTTTATGCATCTACAAGTTGTATTTCTCCCAATAGACGGGGTACAAAGGCAACTTATTATGGCACAACAAATGTTTGCCGGGACATCTAGTTTTTTTAAATATTTTTAATATAAATAAATAAATAAGTATGTATGTCTGTCTGGCTTTCACGGCAAATCATTAAAATTAGGGAGCTGTTTGTCTCTAATATCATTAAATGTAAACAAAAAAAAATACTAAAGTCCAATAAATCATACGACGTCTTGTATCTCTCACGGACAACACAAACAAACAAACAAACAAAATAATTATACGTATAGGTAGCTATCAACTAAAGAACTGTGTCACACGCCATACAAACCGGATAACGTGTAACAAGTCCTTTGGCATATTGCCCGAAAAAACCGAAGCGAAAAAAAAAACTCACCAATGAAAATTTAACAAAAACGAAGCAGTGAGTGCGAGAGAAAAAAATAAAGAATTTTCTTCGCGATGTTTTTTTTTTTCGTTGTTGCGAAATGTATTCTTGGGAGTACTGGCAATTAACACTATTTTGTTGTTAGATAAAGTATAATAACAAAGTTCTTTGATGGTAAGAGAAAAAGGAAAGTTTATAATAATAATCTCTTAATACATAGTATTAAAACAAAATCGCCTTTCGATGTCTGTTTCTATGTATGCTTATATCTTTAAAACTACACAACGGATTTTGAGTCGGTTTCCTTTAGTAGATAGAGTGATTATTGAGGAAGTTGACACAAAGTTAACATAAGCATAACCAATAACAAAACAATCCAACCTCATCCTCATCTTCCATTACAACTTGCACCACACTAAATAGGCACTACACTCTAAAAAAAAAACACAACAAAAATCTTTTACGGCACACACCCAAATTTATCGCGCATTGGTACTTAACTAAACAATGACATACGCACTGGCTAGCGTCACTGTGTTGACATAAAGTACCTAACTATCTAAGATAAATATCTTCTCACCTTACGAAATAGGGTAAAAGTAGGGTAAATGTGCCAGTATTCGACACTGGGCGAGTACATTAATCACAAAAAGTTTTTAGTTTTTTTTTAAAGTGATACTTTTATTACATCGTCTCAAACTTTTCGTCTGTGTGTTGCATGTCACGTGACGGTCGGCCGCGGTGTAGGGATAAAGTGAAATTAACATTGATAAGGCGATTTTTATATCTTTAATGGAATATTAATAAAATTTTTTAGTTAAATGTATATAATGTGATAAAAGTTTCACTTTTACCGTGGCTTCGTCGTAAAACCACATAACTTTTGTTTAAATCACAATGAACAAGCGTTTAACCACCATCCTGCTTGATGTTAAGAAGCGACATGGTCTAACTAACCGTTAACAATCTAGTTCACAATAATCTGTTTCATTTGCAGTTATATGTACTATACATTGGGGGACGCTAATATCCAATTTATTTCTACAATGGGTAATACACAAAATAAGTTTGGGTACCTGTGTCACTTACATACCTCTACAATTCAAGAGCAAAAAATTGGAATGAATTAACTGTCCGCCATGTTTTTATATGAAAATGTTTCATACTATGAAGGTCAGCTTCAATTTTATTCAATTGTAGAGACATGAAAATGGTACCATGTAAATTAGCCGTTAACGTCATCAAATTAATGTATTATAAAAGAAGGCTGACATCTAGAAGTAGACGACTACAGGCTGTCGATTGACTCATTGAAAATTACATGTTTTTCCAAAGCTCGAAGGGACATCCATAAACTCTCTTACACTTTTTGTGTCGATTATTGGTACATTTACCTCACAAAGTACTTTGAATCAGTAAGTTCGGTTTTTTACTATCAGTTCTTATCGGCAACGACTATCTATAAAGATCCATATACTTATGGGCGTCGTTGAATTTAGAGCCTGGTTGGCTTGTAGCACAGAAAGTAGGGTATAAAAAAAAAACTTTTCTTTTTTTTAAATTGCGGACTGAATTTTTTTTTTTAAAAGTTTTATTATTTGAAATTAATCAAACTGTACCACGTGATAAAAGGACTCCGAGCACAATGGTCTTAGAAAACGTTGGGGACGTCGTCAATATGAACAACACTCTTTTTTTAAATAAAAAAAAACATACACTTCACGCCTTTAATCCCAAAGAGGGGTAGGCAGAGGCACTTGCTAAAGCAAGTACCCACGGTTCACCAAGCGTATTTTAGCCCAACGTGACAGGGGGTGAGCCCATCGCCGTTATAGGGTTCACACACCTTGTGGTGTGCGGGTTTCATCACGATGTTGTCCTTCACCGTGCGAACATTGCGTTGCGTACATAGGCTCTGAAAAAGAGTCCCATTGGTACACGTCCAGTAGCCGACTCGAAAATACCATGATACCCGTAATACGCGCTGATGATTGGCTGTTATGTCACAATCGGTGCGGACTCAGCGGTTGTTACAACCCAACTTCGCAGTATGCTTGGGTTTGTCTTGTCAATGTCTTTCTTGGAGCGCTTTGCTAGGGGAGCTGGAGTGAATGAGTAAGAGATAATATTTTCTGTCCCCTACTGCGTAGCGCAGTATTTTTGGATCCAAACTGTCAAATTGATAATAAAAATGTCAGTTTGGATCCAGAAATACAACGAATTACATTTTGTTGTGAGAAAGAGACAGACTGAAGTTAGGTCTGAGCACTAAACAGAAGCACAATGGTCACGTCATTCTGTGATCGGATATTTCTGTAACCGTAATACTTTGCGATAGCAATATTTATCTTCATCTGACGCTTTGAATATGTTTCTACTCTCGATTTATATCATATCTGATCATACTATCAAGATTCTTTAAGAGAAATATTGTAATAATATTTAGAAAAATATTGAGTCTCGTCTGTTGAGAATTGCCAACGATTTTCGCTTTACAAGTACTGATAGGGATCTTTTCGCATGTGGCTGAAAAATTTTGCTCCAAATTTAAGCCAATAGTGACAGGTTTTCTGACAGTGTCAAATATGTCAAAAGTAGTTCCAAAATATCTCACGGGTGGCGCTAATCAGACATGATCTCAAGGAGAAACTAATTTTAGAACTTTCAACAGAAAATAAGACTATTAACTGGCAACGCTATCTAGGTAGTGCCATCTATGGACATTTCTTAGAACTGCAATAAGTATCCTGTCAGAAAACTCATTGCTCTCAAACTTACCTACCAGAAAATGAAACCGTCTAAACGGGAATTTAGTTAGAAAAATAAAATAAACAGAGAAACGTCATTCTAGAGACGTCAACAATCTGTTAGTTTACGCAATCCCACAATTAGGTGACAATAGTGTATGTGTGTTTGTGGATTCTTGCCATTTTGCCAAAACTGAAGAATGCTCAAAAATTGCGACTTTGACATTGCCCCTGCGCATGTTTCCGAGGAGATCTTAAAACGAATGGCGCAAGATATTGCCAAGAAATAAGGAGGGTTATTATAATAATTTCGGACAGAGATGTGAATGGTCTGTGAATGATTTACGATTGTTTTTGTAATATGAAACTTTTCACGCACGAATTAAGATGGCTGTTTAATGTCGCTTACAAATGCATCTTCTATTTAATCGTTTTTAGTCAAAAATATTATTGTCATGGAGAATAAGGGAATTGGTAGAGATTGTAAATGGTAGACATCAGAGCAGAATAACGAAGAGTGTAGACAGGTATCCCTAGGTGGGATGCAGTCGGAGTGCAAACGGAATGTAGAACGCCCTCAGGCAAGGTGGACAGCTGGCAGAAGATGGATGCAAAAAGCCGAAAACAAATCACAGTGGCGTGTGAGTCTAGACTAGAGGCCTATGTCCAGCAAACCGTGAACAAATATGGGCTCACGATGATAATGGTGGGATGAAGTTAACAATTATAAGTATCTCATAATTTCGGACAGAGCAGAAGTTTTAGAGCAGGACTTAGCAAGTAGATGCGCACGTCTCCAGAGAATGGCCCGTACGCCGAGAGGCAGGTAAGGCTTGGGTGGTGGTAGGATTATCCCTGAAAAAAAAAATTACAAGTATCTGACCTTCTTCTCAAGCTGTTTCTTAACAGTGACGAGTTGCTCCAGATCATCCTCGTGCTGCCTCCTCAGCTGTGCCCTGAGCAGCTGCAGTTCGCGATTGGCTCGCTCCAGCCGCTTGCGGTATTTGTCTGCGCCCGCCCCCGCCTCGCCCTCCGAGCCCTCCGAGTCCGATATCTCGGTGCCGTTGGTGTCTGCCGCCCTCCAGTGGAGGAGCTCCAGCTCGAGACGCTCTGACGACTGTTGGAATGAGAGAAATAATAATTTAATAATTATTTATTAAGTGCAAGTATTTTTATTTGCTTTCTTGTATCTTTAAGATAATACATCTAAAATATCTAATACAAGCAATTGTATTATACACTTCGAACAGGAAACTAAAAAAAAAATTGTACATACACAATAAATTTAATAGAAATTATGAAATTTTAAAATAATAAAATGTTGATTGAAATGTTTAATGCACAACCTCGGCAGAACAAAGTACCAACAAAATAAATATAGCTACATTAATCATATAACCAATCGTATAAAATGTACAGGAACACGCGAATTGAGAACCGTTTCCTTTCTGTGTTGGGTTAATAAAACTCGGTCGAAGATAGCTAGTTCTTGCCAGGGTACCTAATAACCTATGTTTAAGTCCGTATACAGGGTGTAATCGTTAACATAAATCAGAAAACTTCCAACTGATATCGAAAGCGTGTACCCAAGGAGTAAAATTACATTAAAATCTTTTTTTTATAATAAAGGGCCTTTTTAACACATTGGCGGACAGTAAAATAGACGCAATAAATGCTTTATTGTTATGACGCCTATAGAAGTATACTTTCCGGGAAAGGGTTAAATAAAAACTAAATATGGACTGGCCACACTGTATAGAAGTTATAAAATCCTCATTCTCAGGTGATTGGTTACATAACTTAAAATATTTGTAATTGAAACCAATATACATGATTGGTTACATAACTTAAAATATTTGTAATTGAAACGAATATACACCCTATCGACTATGAACTGGCATTACGTCCTATCTGAACCGTCCGTATGATACGAATTTGATTAGTATGACCATGTCAGATAGTACTTTTTGTTATAAAAATTGCACGAAGTTTTAAAATCAGATAGGACCTATTGCCAATTCAAGGTCGCTATGTCTCAATCCAGGTTCCTGGAAATCCGTTCCAAACGACTGTACCGTACCGTAAATTGATATCAAACAGGCGTTGCTGAGCACCGACGTAAATCAACACAATAGCTTTGAACATTAAACGAATCGAACACGCAACATCACAATTTCCGCGCTTTCGAACGAACGCACTGTGCCAAATGCAAATGGCAAAAGCTCAAAAGCCCGGCCTATTTACTGCCCAACTAATTGAAGCATTATGATCGCAAAACGATCAGAACCCAACGTTATTTTGGTTTATGAGACTGTCGCAATGTCAAATGAAACGCATCATCAAAGTGATGGTGTTTCGTTTCGCGCGAAGTTCGGGATCGCTCGGTGTTTATCATTTCAAATAGAATTTTTTTTTTATATCTATAGGTATCGGAAAAGGTTTGATCTACAGCTGTGTATTGAAATTATAAAGGGAACGGAAGCAGTGATTAAATTAATATATAATAATAAATATCACGGGATATTTTTAGACATGGTCACCCTACCCCTTGGATAGGTATCCTGTACTATGGGTGACAGAGACTAAAACTATATCTACATAAAAAAATACTTTTACTTACATACCTATACGTCTTTAAAACTATTTATGTAGGTAAGTAATAATATATACGTAGATAAATATATAAAACACCCGTACGCACACAACAAATGCCACAACAAATGCAAATGCCCTAAAGCATTAAGAAGGCGGCGGGAATTGAACCCGCGAGCTCGTCTTAAAGTCAGATGCCCTGAGCACTGATCCATGTCGCCGCCCAAAATGATAAGACGATGACGTATCACTGTTTTACCCCCAGTTGATTAAAGCGTAATTAATTTGACAACACAATCAAATCATGGATCGCAATCAAATTGATCCGGGCTGTGATTGGCTAAGCAACCACCTCGGATATCATTTCTTCATATTGCGGTCACGTTGATGATCATTCCGTTTATCATTCTGGCCTAGTACGTGCTTTAAAAAAACCCGGTTTACACAAATTTCGTTTGTTTCAACAAATTGCAGCGCGTTATAATAAAACGTCTTTCATTTAATTTTCGGAGCGATATTATTCTCCAAGAAATCGGTGGTATAAAGGCCAATTTGAAATTTTATATTATGAATAAGTGTGGTTGTTGCATTTTCACAGAAAGACTAATGAATATAGACTTTTGACTAAAGTTGTGAGGACATATTACTAATTTAATTTGATTTAATTTAATATTGTTTTATTCTAATTTTCGTTTATTTTAATTTAATTTTAATTGTATATTCATGCTTTGTCATCATTGTATGTATATGGACTCCCTTGGTCTGAAATAAATTATTTGATTTGATTTGATATAACCTGGCTTAGGCTTGGCTTACAAAGACTGTATTGTATCCCGAAAAAATCCCACGGGAACGAAATAAACAAGAAAAAACCACGATTCTGTTCCAACATTTTTGTGTTCCCAGTTCCGGATTCAACTGGATCCAGCCGATCATTACCGGACCAGCAAGTTTCCAAAGACTCACCTGCTGCAGCTTCTGGTTGTTGTTGATGAGGTCTCGGTTCTCCCGCTCGACCCTGAGCCGCTCGGCCACCTCGGCATCAGCTCGCTCCGTGGCCATCGCGGCCGCGGACCTCTCTTCCGCCAGCTCGCCGCCCATCTCCGACAGCTAGGGGAAGAAACGCGCTATCAGTATGATTATTGTACTTGCAAATAAACGAAAGCGAAATTACTCTCAAAGAATATAGATATAGAAGACCTAGGCTAGACCACGATTAGTCAGTATGCTAAATTTGCCATTAGTTTAGTGTGGTCACACTACATACGTATACAGGGTTTAATTTTGGGTTTTTATAGTTATAATAGTTAAACGTGATTTTACAATTAATAAATAAATAAAGAATCACAGTAAATAACTCATGCTTTTTAATTTACAAAATTTTTCATGCAAAATTCTGGGAATTTCTAGGAAATATTAAAAAAAGTCAATATCTTAAGAACCATGAATTTCCGACCATACATATGGAGGTTTATTTTACTGCATTTTAACTCCTCTATCACCCCATACCAGGAATACGTAGAGTTACAAGTAACCCTGTATATGTAGACCTGTATAATAATATACTGCGTGTAAAAGAAACGTTGAAACATGTTTTACTATTATGACAAAAAGGGGAAATTAAAAAAGAACATTTCCAAACAGAATAAACGTTTCCTAGGCTTTTGCCTAAGGTTTTAACATAAATAGCCAAATTAACGAACCAAATAAAATCAACAGTTATTTTTCATTGGATTCATTCATATACACATCTCGATACCAGATAGATTTCATTCCATATTTACACCTCAAACCTCAAACCATAGGCAGAGTTCATGGATCTTCTCTTGCCATCATCGTCGATCGTCTCCGCCTCTCCCACATCCATACATCACTTAATACATGCTCGCCGGTTTCGGGTACTCGGTACAAGGCGCATCTTTTCATGTGATTTCTCTTTACATGCATCGAGTGAGCATGAAACACCAAATTGTGTCATTTTATGCAATAAATTTAGCACAACGACGGATGCAAATGGCATGGAAGCTACCGAATGACGATTAAATATATAATTACAGAAAGCGGGCGAAAATAAAGTTGGAATAAATTTTTGAAGAAAAAAAACAAGAAAGCGGATTTTTGACTTTGCTAAATTACGTTCAACGGAGATACAATGTTGGTCACATTTTCATTTGAAATATTAAACATCCTATCGTACCATAACATCCCACACTGCACGGAGTCGGGTTTTTAATTACTAGCAAACGTTGAACGAAAGACTAAACCACTTAATAATAAGGAAAGTCAAACAACGTGTTTTGTCCTTTTCTAATGTAACGTCCTTAATGTTTGCGTGAGGCAAACCATAAAATAATCTACACAATGCATAACTTTGGTTATTAGCACAGGGGTTGTTATATTATGTCAGTCATTATGTATCTAAATTAGAACTACTAAAATATCCGTACTGGATGAACAAATAATAATACCAGTATCAAAAACGCTCACAGGCAAGGTGGGCTAATGATATGCGCAAGATAGCTAGCAGAAGCTGGATGTGATTGGAGACGCCTATATGTAGCAGTGGACAAATATGGACTGATGATGATAATAATGACAATATCTAGCCGTCTAATATAGGGTGAAAATAGTATATGATAATAGTATTTAAGTAAGTATATTTCGTTGTCTGAATTTCATAACACAAGTGCTTTAGCTACTTATCATGAGATGAAGACAATGTGGGTGTTGTTGTAAAATATTTAAAAAAAAATGCGGCATAATTAACATTTTGATATGAAATCAAGGGACGAGCCACTAATATCAGCAATTATCGAGGCAACTAAGCTTCATTTGTCAGGCTCCAAGTTATTTAATAACCATCATACTTCCACCTTGGGTTTGTGTGTGTGAACACTGTATATGTGTAAAATAACAATTATAACTATATCATTTTTTAAGGAAACGCGCTCTGACTTGATATGACAGTCAGCTCGCGACCACGACACATGTAACTGTGCCGAAACGTCGGGCAAACAACGAAGGTAAGCTGAATGCTTATCTTTGGTTAATCATCGCGCTATAATACCCGTTTTAAATATTTAATATAATTATAACTATGCCAATGACAGGAAGTCATACCTAATAAATTACTTTATGTAATATGTATCGATATCTATATCTATAAATCAATGCGCAATTTTATGAATGGCTAAAACATACAAACGTCTGCCAAATGTTTATAGCATTTCCGATTGGCGTTGTCGAATTTACATAACAGCAGTATTTTGTATCCAGTGTCGTTGTGTTTAACAACACGGCAAATTGTAGGTATTGCCACAATCTATTTCTGCTGTGCGGTTGTTGGCAAAATTTTTGGGAACGCGGAAAAAAAAATATTCAGCGGGCCTATAACGACGAAGCAACGCTGAAAGCACTTGCGATGACAAAAAGCTAAGAATTCCACTCGTCGAGGGCAAAATATCAGCTCTTCGACAAGCACGAAAAAAATTGGCAATGGTGTTGACGAGAATTACCGCAGTTACGAGTGTGCTGTAACATGGAGATTTGCGTTGATTGATTGACACAGACGAAACTGTAACAACGTGTCCCGACCGTAAGCTTTTACAGAACGATTCGAGCTCTAAAATTACTCTCCTGTGCTAATGTGAAACAGGCCAACTAAGCGCCACTGCAAGTACATATGCACACACATTGCCAACAGAAATATTTTAACACTAATTATGTTGTAACAAGTCCATCTTACAACAATTGGAATAGTCCGAGACACTTGAGTATAATTTATTGCTTATATTTAGAATGTTTACGACGCCGCATCTAATTGATGACCAACTAGAGTACAAACCTCGTCCATTTCAGAGACTGTGGTTCTATCCTCGGATATTCCCCGAGTGGTTCTGCTGATGCTGCTGGCTCTACTGCCGCTTCGGCTGAACATCGTGAAACCCTTAATCAAGATGTTCGTGGCCGACCTCGAGCGCCCGAGCTTTTTCTTTCTGGAGCCGTCGTAATAACTGTGCAGGTCTGGTTCATCTTTATGTCCGAGTCGCCGCCACTCGTCCATAACGTGGTCAGTTTTTCTCAGAAAGTTGTCTATCTTCGCGCTCAAGTAATTTGATGCGGTGCCCTCGTCCAAATGCGCTGCAACTGGTTTGAACTTTTGTCTAACCGGCTGTCTGTTGCATCCGAGGACAAAAGATAGGTTTGCGTCAAATACAACAGGCGCTTGTTCCTTGGACTTGAGCTCGCGGAGGTCCACGCTGTCTGACGTATCGCAGGTCTGGGGGTACAGTCGCCGCGGTGTCGGCGTCCTGTTGTTCATTGACGAGGTCATGCTCGTGGAGCGAGATAGTGGTACGTAAGTTCCGTTGCTGCTGCAGGTGGAGTAATGGCTCGGCGAGCTACGGAAGCTGCTGTATGATGAAGGGCTGGGTGACCGCGACAGTAGACTGTAGCTATTCGGCAAATGTCGACGCTGCAATTCCGATATCGAGCCACTTTCTATATTACTCCTGTACGGGCTCGGTGATCTAGCTGTCAAGTTTGTGTGCCCATTGCCGTTCTGTGGTAGCGTATGGATTTCTCTAAAGCTTTTCGGGACATAAAGTCTTCGTCCGTTGCTCATTGTTGTCGCTGATTTCGGTGGGATCTTGTCCTCGTAGCTTAGTTGTGTGGTTTGGGCCCTCTTGATCGGCAGTATTGGTCTGGCGAGCGGCGGTTTTGGCGGTTTCCGCGGCGTCGAGTCCAGTATCGGGGGGGACATCGGCCCGTTGGAACCCGGCGAGAAGGGCCCATTCGAGTTCGGCGACATGGTGCCGTTGGACATCGGCGAGAAAGTCCCATTGGTCCCGTTGCTGGTGCCATTGGTTCCGTGTTCCGGTATATGCAGTGTCAGGCCGCCGATGCCGTTCTCCGCGACGCCGGCGGTGGCGACGGCGCTCTGTACGTCCGGCATGATGACAGACTGTTAGCCCTTCCTCTTTCTGTGACGCCGGAAGTGTTTAGGGAGGAAGGCCATTATATTTCGCAATGATCGCGGGATGTGTTCCTGGCCGCGTGGAGCAAGAAGTCCGGGCTGCTCGGGCGCCGCGCGTGCACTAGTAGCCCGCCGCGCCGCCGCCGCCGGGACCGACTCCGGCGCAACCGCTAAACTATTTTCGTTAGCGTATAGATGTCGAAGTGCACGAACGACGGACCTTCAAATTTAACCGGACGTTCTAAATACGCGTTCAGAGAAAGGATGTTTTGTTTCCTCTCGTCAGTAAATACGGGATATTTTAGCAAAATACTGCACGGTTGTTAACTCGGTACCCGAAAATATTTATTATTAATTTATAAATATTTGTGATTACTATTCTACGTTCCTTTTCAACCAGTAAATTATTAAATAAAAAGTTAACTATATTACCGCTCGCGTATCTCAGAGTAGTAGGCAGTTTACGGTTCTTAACCTTTTTCACGACCTAGGACAGTGATGTCGCATATTTTTCGTAAATTATATTTTTATTGGAAAAAAAGGGTGAGATTTAAAATAAGCCTTTGTTATGTCAACATGTTGTCAAATATACCACATATCTGAGAGTTCTAAGCAAAATTTTGACAAAACAGAACTCTAACAAAAAAATACTGTACATGATCATACTATTTAGTACTTCCATACGTATTTTGTAGTGTCTAAAGTAACCTAACGTCATAAGAGAGCATCAGCACACATCCCGGATAGAGTGATGGCAGTGTTCACCCGTCTATAGGTACATTGATTGTGTACTAGGAATAAAATAAATGACGGCTGCCGATGCCAAGACGCTGCGCCCGCGCATCATAGGCCTAGGGTTGCCACCACCGGAAATGTTGCTATGACCTACTGTTGCTCTAATGTTAACCCTTTCGTTGACATATCCCATCGACGTGATAACAATAAATCTTCTGTTGTACATTAGTTGGGTGTCAGCGAATGTGTTGAATCCTACTTCTAATCCCATTCGTAACTCTAGGACTACAGTAAAAAATTTCCAAAAAACTACATTTATGAAGATATTATGCTGAAATTAACTGCAACGTTTATAGTACAAATCCAGTTTAAGCAATACATAGTACGAAACAAAGTTGCTTCCCGCTGTCTGTCCCTATATGTTTAGATTTTTAAAACTACGCAACAGACTTTGTTGCGGGTTTCTTTAGTGGACAGAATAATTCTTGAGAAAGGATCATATGTATAATACATGCATATAATAGCAAAGAAATACTTATTAAAACGACTCGTTACGAAACTGACAACCCTGAACCGATACTAAATTAATCCGGAGCGATTTGTTGATTCGCATGCAATATGGAGTAATGAAATGGTGTTACTATTAGGTGCTGTTTTATCCACAAACATTATTTTAAATATTATCAAGCATATTGCTGAATATTTTATTATTATACTAGCTGACCCGGCAAACGTTGTTTTTCCCATATACATTATAAATGTAAAATAATAATGTTTCTCTGCTATATGCATGTAAACCTT
>SJJU01030233.1:0-11097 GCA_012932125.1 Conopomorpha cramerella | reverse complement strand
TTTTTTTTTGTATAGCGGCCTCTATTGTTTTACTTTGTTTCGTCGGCGAAAAAACTGGATGTAGAATTTAGATCAGTAGTTGTCCTAATTTATACGTTTAAACTCAACTACACTATAATTTCCATAAGTAGATAGGTAACGATATCTACGTAACGTAACGATACCGAGTTTGGTACAATGCATGTACCTATGTCTTCATAACAAAAATGTATTGAGTAACAGAACGTAGATTATAGCTTATCTGTTTCCCGCTGATTAGAAGTATAATGAGTCGTATTGTATTGCGTTGTCTAATAAAACAAGTTAGCTGGGAGCCTTGCGCGTGTTGGTGATGCAAGATCTGCGTGAGAGGTAATAAAAGGTATAAAATATATAATTCACGGCTTTTAATCTCAAAGCACAGTAGTTAGAGGCACTTGCAAAGCAAATGCCAAGGGAAACGTAGCATTTGTGTAACAAATAACTTATTTGCTCTACGGATAACTATACTTCGAGTATACATGTGACGTTGTAGTTCATTCATCTTGGTCATTCGGGCCAATACTATGCAAGCTTAAGTTATATTTGAGGTGCATTTCCCTCATTTTGACACTTGACATTAGAGTCAGACAAAGCACAATAATACGGGTCTAAGTAAGTCTTGAGATATAAGCAGCGACCAAGAAGCGTACGAAACAAACAATATTTTATCTTAAATATTTCCACAATGTTTTTCACGTCTTTCCAAAACAGTTAAGATTCATTGATCTTAGCTGTTGTATGAACTCGTAGGGTGCATTGTCCAAAACTGTTATATTCCGGACTTCTGAATGACTTGACGGAGTCTGTGTTTCCTACGCAGTACAGTCTGGAGTTCTTCAAGTCACGGGTAAATAGGTACCTAATGAACAAGTGTGATCCGTCGTACACCACATCGCTGCTCAACATAAGGTAGAATGGTCAAACGCTTGTTTATAGAGTTTAAAATATCATGTTGTGAAAGAAATCTTCCAAACAAAGCGCAGCGGCGGCGGCGGGTCGGCGACCGTGCGCGAATTTTCAGCAAAGCCGGTAGTGAATTGGCACACGCTCAAAGCAAATAAACTGTGCACGCGCTTCTATATAATTATATCCCTTTCAAGGAGAACAGATTCACTGTAACGTACAAAGACCGCTTGATGCGAGTTTGGACATTAAAAATGCTATATTTTTGGACAAAATATACACCAAAATGTATGTTAAGTACGCATATAATAGTATGATACAGTAAAGAAGAGACAGTTTACGAGATGGAATAAAAACGAAAAGTTGACGATTGCCTTCAGAAATATGTAAACAACAAGCAATATATCTACATAAAAGAGCTTTGCTCTCATATAGGTACACATTTGATAATCAAAAAGATTTGTGATTTCGCATTAAACATCACCTGACGTTAAGGGCTCGAGACGGGCTGCAAGTACTACAGTATTACTAAAGACTAAAGTATTAAATGAACGGAAAGTAATGTGTTAACAAAAACGTAGCGGCAGAATAAGACAGCCGGTCTAGCTCTTTAACACACTTGTACCTAATTGCTGTGAAATAGGGACGTAGTTGCCAGTGGCGTGCACAACATACAGGAAAAAAGACACTGCCTACCTTAGTATTTTGGCTTCCCGACCTAATAATAGAGTTATTGCTAGATCTTTTTTTTTCTACCCACGACATAGGCTAACGAAGGTCCTGTGTTTTGTTGGTGAGTGGATAGGTATGTACCTATATTTCGTAAAGACAAGTTACCTATACAAGTATACATAGGTGTCAATCCTTGGGGATTACTGCCTACCTTGTCGTAAAAGCCAGTGCACGCCACTGGTAGTTGTATGGATCTGTTTAAATGATACAGGGCGTATCCAAAACTCGACATTCAATGTGCCTATTGTGCGTGATTTGAGTGGCGCTACATTAACCATTCCACCTCCTCCAGGAACTACAACAGACGCTTTGTGTCTTTGACGATCTCCTGCAGGGATCTTCCGAGTCTTAGCAAGACTAAAGATTAATTTGTAAGTATTAATTTGTACCCTTACTTTTTTATTATTTTTTTATTTCAGATTGTTATATGTTATATTGCTAATGATGTATTATTATTATTTTAATTAGGTAAGTGAATACTCATCAATGTTGTGCATATCTTTTATAGGTGTAAGTATTAGTGATTGTAGATTGTAATTTTATATCTTACTTATACTTATTTACTCTGTTGATGTGTCTTATGAATAAAAATTTTAAAAAGACTATGTGTAACTAAGCAACACAGTAAATATGAACGCATCTACAAAAATACATTCTGACTGGGCAACTATCGAACAGCACGTGTGTTCTAGCTCTAGTATTTCATTTGTGTGCATAATATTGTTCACTAAAACAGTTGAATCACAAATTATTAAAAACAAAAAAACCCGACTGCAAACATTAATTAAAGCACTTCACATTTTCGGTACCAACTTTTCACGCTCTCTTTAATTTGATATGTCTAACACGATAACAACGATGAAGGTTAGAACACACAATTAAGAAGTGCATTACAAAATAGCTGTGAGTTATTTTGTGCTTTCCTTTAACTTTCCTATACATAGCCTGTTCCACTTGCAGACTTAACTTAATTCTGAAGGACATTGCTTCGACTTCGTAGGGGAACTTCGAAGCCCTTGATGTAGTGGCTAAGGTCGTTCCGGGGGCCCCGGCAGTAACGCGCGAGTGGTCACCGTGGGGTTTTAGTGGGATTTCCCCACGATAAAAAAAAGGGGAACTTCGAAAACACATACGTCGACAAGTCATTTATTTACATTAATTTCACATACAGAAAGAAAGGAGTCAGGTGACCTCCAATCTACTATATAGGTACTTATATAAATAATCTCCGTGATGCCAGCCGTCTGACATTCACTGCTTATTTACTTAGTATCTCGGATATCCATAGGTACATAAATACGTAAAAAGTAATATATTATAGATGGATAAAATTTGATTCAGATCATCACTAAAGAGTCGAACCCGCGTCTATCGTTCTAGAGGCAGAATGTCCTCACTACTAGTCCATCCCGGTCTTTGGTCGGTTTTTACTAATTTTCGAAAACAACCCATATATCATTCCTACGCATATATAATGTGTTTTTTGTTTAACGCTTTAATACGTAAACAAATGCCCCTGTTTTCATTAACGACCAGATTAATTTTATATTTTGATTGCCATTAAGACTGATAAGATTGATGTCGATAAATATTTTTGAATTGTGCAGCTTGGTTTATGTATCTAAAAGTACTACAGTTATTTTGCGATGAATTTTTCCTGATGTAGCAGAGCCTCCTTCTTTCTATGGACTTACTATACCACCAATGATCTTTTTAGCAGTCGGGTAAAAAGCTAAGGTCATTCTTCTTTGTCACCATCACTGACACATTACTAGAAAAATAAATAAAACTGTCTTGTTTTCATGACACAGTATTTTCTAGAACGGAATTACTCAAAGGTCGTTTGGGAAGTTTATTTATTGTCCAAAAATAAACTTTATACATATTTACAATCTCAACACACCGAAGAAATGGCGCAGAATTTTCGTGGGAAGTTTGTTTTGTTTCTATTTAGATATTTTTTTAGAGAACTGTGTTAAAGAACTTAGAAGAAAATATGTATGAATACATAAATATTTTATATCTTGTGGGATTACGGGAAAACGGATAAGGTAGTATTAGGGAAAACGAATATGGTAGTATTAGTTTTTTTTATATAGGCGATACATTTTGTTTGCCGTGTGACGGCGTAAAGAATCCATGTGTCACCACCCCAGCTCAACGTTTCCCGCCGTGGCCGTGGGGGTCGTAACAGGCGACCGAGGGAACTCTCCAGAGAACGGGCATCAGCGCTCGCGAGTTAAACCACAACACCACTGCGATCGCCAACCCACCTTCCTGGCGATTATTGACATTTCCATACAAATGATGCATTAGAGGCCCTCGTTCAGCAGTGGACGTTATGTGCCACTGCCTACCCCGCTTTGGGATTAAAAATGCGCGAAGTGGATATGAAGTATACAGGTCTTTAAGTCGCGGGTCAATATGGGTACCGGGAATATGGGACCTTATAAACAAGTGTGCTCCATCGTAGACCACGTCGCTGTTTTACACACAGGCCGGATAGTGGTCAAACGCTTGTGCATTGTGATCATGGAAATCGTTGGGGGAGGCCCTTGTCCAGCAGTAGACGTCATGTGGCTGATGATGATAATGATGATATATTTTTATTTACAAATCGTTAACATTACACGTAAATCCTAGATGGGTACAGTATCTTTTAAGATACAAACCATGTTGTTCAGAAACGTTATGCTAGCCTAGGGCTTTAGTTAATCCAGCAGTAATTAAGCAGTATAACCTCATACGACTAACTTTTAGAAGGTTTAATGAACTTGATAGCCTTTGTATTCATTGTTTACTTGTCAGATGCGTCAGAAATACTTTTACGACCCAACGAGGTGAAAAGTCCATTAAAACCTAATAGAAACAGAGCGTAAGCACGAGTGAGCTATTGGACTAGAAAAAACTTTTTAAAATAACGTAGGGCGAAGTATTAAAATCAAAAGATACACACATCAAAAGTGTCTAGAGATCAAGAACATTTTTAGCTCGAAAAAAATCTTATTTATTTAAATCAAATCTAATCTTCTGGATTGGTCTCCTACCTAATTCCCCATGCCTATATCAATGATTTATCACCACATTTTGAATAAATTATGAATGAATACAGTTTTTGTAGAATATATTCTTGATTGCAATCTTCCCGCGAATCGATCCCTAGACACTTTTGATGTGTGTATTATTTTATAAGCTTAGACGATGGGATTAGGCTTAGGTACTTAATCATAGAGTTTCTTTTTTTTACGATATCAGGGCCCTAAGTCATCTACACTCTCGTAGTTGCATTGCTCTGGTATCGTAGTGACAAACGATGTGCATTGCTGATTTCGTTACTTTCATTTCATTGTCGTCCTTAGTAAAGCAGCCACCCTAGCACAGCGCTCCAAGAAAGATGTGATAAGACATATAACGCGCTGTGATTAGTTGAAACAAGCTGAGTCGCACGTTGTGTGACATAGCAGCCAATCACAGCGCGTATATTTTGTTCTATGTCGTGTCTTTCTTGACGCCCGTGCTCCGACTGCAGCGGTGCACATCGTTTTCCGCTACAATGCCAGAGCGATACAACTGCAAGAGTGTGCAAGTCTGCTACTTGGCCCGCAGCTTTACGACGTAGGTTTAAAAAAATACAATTAGTTTGCTATTAAAAAAGTTTGGCTCAAAGAAGTGTGATTTCGAACATTCGTAAAAAAAAAACATGCCTCTTAGTTACTTTTTATTGCGTATTTGGAAAAATACTGAACTTTTTACGTCTCAAATCAGCACGGGCCTGGTAGTTATAAATATGTCTAATACATAATTAAAGTAAAATGCTCAGAAAAGAAAATAACAAAATAGCACAGTTTATAGAACTTCCGCTAAATAATTTATAGGTATTAGGAGAACATGTGCCAAAACGGTACGCATGCCAAACGCGTAATACAAAGATACGAGTAGGTATACCGGGTGGTACTGTAACACGAGCAAAACATTATAGTGCAGATTATTTGGACCCTTTCAAGTAAGACTCGGGTCCGGTTACTTCAAATTACGTTTATAAAAAAAATGTTCGTCTCCATACAAATTAGACATTTTGTATAGCAATATTTTTTTTAATTTCCCCGCATTGTCGCCGTAGTAAAAGTTGTTTATATTGACGAGCCCATCAACATATCTAAGATCATCTTTTATACGCAGTATATCCATTGATTGTGTGATACACTTTGTTAGGGGCCTCATTTCCTCTACGTATATTGAATGTCTAACACTACTAGGCTATGAATTGCTTATGATAACTTAAAATGTCTATTCTCAAAGATTAACGCTTAGATATTAAAAACTAATATTCAATGTTATTTAATTGTATAATGCACTGACATTATATTACAACAATACCGCGCCGTAATACCCAGTTTAAACTATGAATACGGAAAGGATTTTAATTCAGTTTTGTTAAATAGATAGAGTGACTCTAGGGGAAGGGTATATTGTAAAAAAACAACGTTTGCCGCAAGTAATATAAATGTGTGAGTGTGTGACGATTTTCATCAATAAAATACGCGGTAAAAAGACTGCGCCTTACAACTCATTACAGCAATATTGAGCAGAAAAATAATCACCGTTTAAGTAATTTATAGGCGCTGAAATGTGTAAAAGACATATCTATAGACGAGTACTAGTACCTAGATGAGCCACGCCTCTTATCCGAACATCAAAAGTTACATAGAGATCTGTTTCTTTTAATAGAGCCATGGTCTATTTATTTACGATTTTTCATTAAATAGCAATATTGTAGCGCTATCAACTACATAATTTATATTGAACCTGTTTGCATTTATCTCAATTACGGTAAACAACACTTTTCGTTCTTAACAATAATATATAATTTATATTAATAATATCACAATCGACACAACTAAATAGTTTAATCCCATGGGGAATTTTCAGAGTCCTTGTGTTTCTCTTAGTTATGAAAGATGGCGCTAGGCGTCAAAAATTCGGCAACATTATTTTGCACAGTGACAGATCGACAGTCAAATCGTTCATCGAATTAATGAACAGACTATACCTCTAGAATATAGATGAAATCGTTCCAAGTAACAGCCGTATTTACCCGTTTCATAAAAGTCGTCAGTGACTAAATTCTTATCCATAAACAATACCAAGATTTTTTACGGAGTTGTATTTGTATTTGTATTGTTTGTTGTATTTGTATGCACTTACTTCTATCTTTGGGGACACACGGTGATGAATCCTGGCACTTGGTGACGCACTTCTTGTGACAGCAGAGACCACAGTTGCGGCATTGCATTGCGTCTTTCAGCCATATCTGATGGGAGGCCAAGCGATAAGTTATTTATATATTTAAATTTGAATCTCTTTAACGTATAATAGTCGTTAAGTAGTTTTCTTTTTTTTAAATCATTTATTCACTAAATTACACATTAGGTATTACATAAAATGAAATTCCACTAAATTGCAATTCAGCGCAATATTTATTAACTTTTTCATCCTTCAAAACAAGCCAACAAACTGTTCTGCAGAACAGTGCGCTAGTAATCCGATTGGCTTCGGTGATCGTAACAGAACGTTACTAAAGTTAAGCATCAATGGTCGCTGGATTGCGGATGGTTGATATCCTACCAGTAGATGTTAGGTCTAATATTACGGCAAACCATCTAACAGACCTGGGGGCAAAAAATAAACAGTGCGCGTTTCTTTAAAAAAAATTAATATGTCTATTAACTATTGACGTTTATCAACTTAGTCCTTGAGGACTGAAAATAATATTCTTTACTCTGTGTCATAGAGACACAATTATTACTTTTCATTTCAAATGTGTAAATCAATTGCTTTTGGCTTATGTATTATTATATATTATTTGTATTATTATATATTATTATATTATGTAACTATTGACCCCCTAAAACTTTACTAGCAAGTGATAAGTCTGCTACACTCTTGTAGTTGCATCGCTCTGTCATTGTAGTGGCAAACGATGTTCATCGCTATTTTACTACGGACGACAGTGAAATGAAAGTAATGAAATCAGCAATGCACATCGTTTGCCGCTAGGATGCCAGAGCGATGCAACTACAAGAGTGTAGCAGACTTGGCCTCTGATCACTTGTTAGTAAAGTTTTAGGGGGTCAATAGTTACATAAGCCAAAAATCTGGGGGCGCAATGGGAGGTTTTCTCACAGGTGGCTTATTACAGTTCTAAGAAATGTCAATAGATGGCACTACCTAGACAGGGTTGTCATTTAATATTTTGCTGACAATTCTAAAATGAGTTTCTCCTTGAGATCATGTCTGATTAGCGTCATCAGCTATCAGAAAACCTCTCATTGTGTTACACAATCGAAATGAAAAGTAATAATTGTGCCACTATGACACAGCGTAAAGAATATTACTTTCAGTCCCTCATGGTACGGGGTAAGGACTAAGTTGATAAACGTCAATAGTTAGTAGACAATTCAACTTTTTTTAAAGAAACGCGCACTGACATTTTGTTAATAGTTTAAACCGGGTGTTACGGCGCGAAACGTCGGGCAAATAACGAAGGTACGCTGAATGCTGTCTTTGGTTAATTTCGCGTCGTAACACCCGGTTTAAACTATTAATATTTCAACTTTTTACATATAGGTACATCGGTTATTGGCGTAACCAACCTTCTTATTGCAGAAATCGCAATGCGTCGCCCTATGGAAGTGCGTCCTGATGAGGTCGTGTTGCGTGGGCGGCGCGGGCGGGGCGGGAGGCGCGGGGCGGGCGCGGCCGCCGGTGAACTCCCAGCGGACTAGCGCGTCGCCGAAACACAGGCCCGGCTCCCAACCCGCGTGTGACGACAGCTTGTGGGACTTGCTGTTGGTGTATACGACTCTTTATTTATGGGAAACTAGTGGACTCGACAGACGTTGTCCTGTCTTAACTGTTAATGTGAATATCTAGGGTGGCCTGTGCCCAGCAGTGGATGTCATTTTTTTCTTTCATAAGAACCTTCTGCTGTCATTGCTAAGCACAACAAAGAAAGAATTAGCGAAATCGGTCCACCCGTTCCGCAGTTATGGAATGACAACAAAAAGTGGCTTTGATTTATTATTTATTTATTTATTATTAAAAGAAACAATTAAAATCCGTTGTGAAGGTATAAGCATACATAGGGAACGAACTAGGCTCACGAATTGCAATAGTTTCTCCGGTTTAAACTAGTTTTCAACGTACCTCAAACAAATACTATATCAAGAAATTAGACTACACTGAAGGATTGAATATTCTAGTACATTTTTTTTCTGTAAATAAAACGCAAAAATAGAAAACTGTCAGTTTTTGGTACCTACAAAGCCTGTTTGTTTTATATGATTTTTGTATCACACAAATAAATAAATAAGTAACGTATTTAGTTATTCTGTTTATGTCACTGTTAGTGTTTTCGAGAGTCGTAGCGAAATTAAAGTACAAGAGTCACACAGGTCAATATCTTATTAAACATATTTACGATCTTATTACAAAACACTGACAAATATCCAATGAACTTAGTGAAGTTAAAGAACATACATAGGTATACCGACCTAAACTTTATGTCGACATCTGGTGGCAGAAACTGGTACCTCTTCATATGGTGCGACACAGTTGAATCCTGGCACTCGCTGAGTAGCGCCGACAGCGGTATATTCAGGTAACCTAACAAGACCTCCTCTTTCTCGCCCGCTAGCGTCGCCCAAACGTTTATATTTAAATATTTATGATTTTCGTTCAATTTGAATTCGGTATCTTCGTCGATTGGGATGATAGGTTTTAAAGGAACGCTTTTCGTCCAGAACATTTGGCATATTTCTACGTGCTCCGTCTGTCTGGGACCTCCAGATTCGAATATCTCGTCTACGTCTAATATTGAGTCGCTTCTATCGGATCGGCATTCGGACGAATCTGTTCTTATTATAGGGATATCTGCGTGTTTGGTGTTTTTCGGTGAGGTTTTCTTCATAGGTGTGTTTTCGCCGGACGCCGGTGGGGTGCTTCCGGCCGAACTGTCGGATGATTTATTTTCAACCGAGCAGCGGCGCTTGCGCAGGCCAAAGTTGCCCGGCACAGTCGCCGCCGCGTCGTGTTTGGACGATTTCGTTTCGGACTTAGGTCTACTTTGTGCCTCGGTTTCGGTTTGGGAGTCAGCTGATTTTGACGGCGAATCGGATTCCTGAAATTATAATGTAATGATATAATATCCGTACGTAATCCATGGATAGAAGTCACAATACTTATTATTAAATATTTAGCCTACTCCGCCAATGCAGTGTTCACGAAGATTTCATTTCATAACCCTCATAAATAAGATATGCATATAAAGACATAGTAAACTCATAAAACCTTGTTGCAAAATACAATTATTGTTAATGTACTTTTATACATAGTGCCAATATGCTGCATCGGCTCGTACATGCATTTGCAAAAAAAAAATATAGCTTATAAACGAATGCAGCTGGTAAATTGGTAATGTAACAAAGTATAAACACGTTCTTACCTGTAAGCTGGTCTTGGAAGCAGCAGCGCGCATTCCCTGCAAGCGCACTCCCTCCATGACCTCACTGACCCTTCTGAAGGAGAAACTACCCCTGGAACGCCGAGGGCCGCTTCCAGCACTGCAGGTCCCACCCCCTGCGTTGTTGGCCCCGCCCCCTGCACCGCTAGCCCCTCCTACTGTACCGCCGCGACGGACGCGGACCGTCACTGAACGACGCTCTATGGCGCGAAGGAGCTTACCGACCTGGTGAGAGATGTTACAATCGTATTATTTAAACTCTGGTTAAACCTTCAGGTATCAAAACCTGTGTAAATTCTACAGCAGCAATAGGATTATCACCTATCACGTTGGGTTAAGACAGCAATCTTGGCGTAACTGGAGAAAGTGATTCACGAGGATGATGATGATAATCACGTACGTAGTAACATAAAACACCAGGAACAAATTAGCCATTAACCTACTCCATATTTTCTCGGGGTATAATCAAAGAATATTATCAAAGACAAGCTCGAGCTTACCTGAGTTGCTCCACACGAGTGGGGTCCACTCGTGACCATCGAAACTTCGAGTATAATAACAAAGGTAAGCGCTCGAGCTGGTCTTTGATTATATTCTCGCCGAAATACTCGATAAAAATATTTAAATCTAATGTCCGTGCGCGTTTCATTAAATATAGGCAGAAAGGATAAGGAATAGTGTGATAAGAGAAAGTTGCGGTTTGAAGGAAGACGTAGTGACCAAGATTGAAAAGGGCATGCTTCGGTGGTTTGGGCATATGGAGAGAATGAATGAAAGTCGATTGACGAAAGAGATTTATATGGGTGATGTAATGGGCCGGGTGAGTAGAGGTCGCCCCAGAAAGACATATACAGACCAGATTGGTGATGTCCTGACCGAAGGTGGCGTGAAAAGTACTCGAAACCGGAAGTCATGTATGA
>SJJU01030214.1:0-11986 GCA_012932125.1 Conopomorpha cramerella | reverse complement strand
ACAAAATAATGTAGATTTCTCCACTTTTGCCTACACCTAATAATTGGAAGGTGCCGTCGGGGTAGTTTAGTGTACCATTAGTATTGGTAATAGTTTGCTTAACAGGGAATAAGTAAGTTTATTTTTAATTTCAGTTCCGAGTTTGTGAGTGAGTTCGAGTGCACCGCGGCGCGCTCGCGGATGACCCTCGTGGACACCTACAGGAGCTTCCCCTCCGGGCACAGCGCTCTATCTGTATACGTTGGAATATTTATAGCGGTAATTTCCCATTGGCTATTCAGCGTTACAGTCTTATTCTTATGTCTAGAAGTGCTGGGCACAGCGAAACCTTACTTGACTCTAGACGTAGGTCTATTTTTTTTTAAACACAATGAACAATCATTTGACCACCATTCTGCCTGATGGACTGCCTGAAGCAGCGATGTGGTCTATGATGGAGCACACTTGTTAATTAGGTACCATATATTCAGGTTACATATTCTAGGAACGTTACTTTCAGTTATTTTATAGTGCAAAGCCTACGTTGAATCGCTGTGTTTGTTGGTTACTCAGTCAATGTTAAGTTGTCGTGACAGTGTGTGTTGTGTTGGTACACAGTGGTACCTGCAGCGGCGCGCGTTCTCGTGGCGCAACCGCTCGGCGCTGCTGGTGCCGCTGCTGCAGCTGGCGGCGCTGGGCGGCGCGGCGGCGTGCGGCGCCTCGCGGGTCACTGACCGCGCGCACCACGCCGGCGACGTGCTGGCCGGCGCCGCGCTAGGCGCACTCGCTGTCATCTATACGGTAACTATTACTAATATTAAATTGTTATTATTTGGACACTGACGTTGCGGTTGGTCCACAAGCTCGGTGTTTCACTGAAAGATCGTTTCAGAAACGAAGTGATCCGAGAAAGCACCAAAAGTCATCGACATAGCTCATCGTTGATTCAGATGACCGTTGGGTCAAACATTGGGGGGAGTGTAAGACACCCTCAAACAAGGTAGACTGATAATTACCGCAAGATGACTGGTAAAAGCTGGATACGAGAAGCCAAAAACAAACCACAGTGGCGTGCAATCGGAGAGGTCTATCCAGCAGTCGAAGAATTATTATTTCATTCTCTATCATGTCACACAAAAAGATATTATGATGTTCCACTGTAGATACTGGTCTTTTTAGCGGTAACAAAACTGTTGCAAGACTTTACAAGGGCTTGAGTCTATGGGAATTGCACTGCCTTTATAAAATTGTTCACCAAATAGTTAGATACAAGGGAGGGAGAAGAGGGAGGGAGGTTTGTAGACACACAAATATAGTCGCGGTGGTGGACAAAAACTTTCCTAACTAGCGTGAAGCACAAATAAACCTACTTAAACCTTAACCTAAAGGATAAGTTAAGATAAAACGGTAGATAAATACAACAATTTGTAGACATATTAATAGAAGTCTAAGCCTCGCCCCCGCCACAAACCGTAAGTCAGGAATACATCAATATAAATTTAGTACGTTAATTTTCAAATTAAATCGTGTACATGCCTACGTAGCCAGCTACTGCAGTACCTTACGTGTATATTTTGCTTACCGTGGTAGATGTAGATGATCCGGGGGATTTATGCAGCTTGACGTTCAATGCGCCTAGTGTGCGTGGTTTCGGTGACGCTACTCCAACCACCCTACCTCCTCGACGAAACCTCAACAAACCCTTTGTGTCCTGTGTGCTTAGTAAGACATAAGCTGGGCAATGTACACTAAATACGGACAAATTCGTTTAAATTGATATACCTTACATAGTAAGCCAGCGTTTTATGAATTCGCTGCATTTATAAAGTGTCTATTTATAGCAGCCTATATTTATGTTCCAGGTGATGGTTCTGATGCACAACTTCAGGGACATGTGTGAGGAGGCGGCGGACTGCTCAAGCAATTGCCTCTGCGGTCATGCGACGGAGAACGGCTTCGGAAAGAGACCAGCTAACTCTGTAGCTGTTTAATTTGTATACACATAGAATTGGATTAACGGGTCAAATATTGTGTGTAGGTAATCGTTGCGTGTGTTCAAGCGACGGAAATGTACAAGTTTCTGAATTGATTCTTATGTTGATTAGGGATGATTACAAATTTAAAAAAAGTAGATTTTGACTACTGAAAATAATACAGTTGTGTAAAGTACTAGTGGACGCCCCGCGATTTCATTCGCGTAGTTTAGCAGTATCTGCATCCTAAATTTCAAGCGTCTAACTTGAGCGGTTTAGATTTTTCATACAAAAGTATTTTCCCATTAATTCCCGTTTCCGTGCGAATTTCAGGAATTCCTTTCTTAGTGCACCCCTACGGTATCTAAGCTACGTCCGTTCAACATTTCAAGTGCCTAAGTTTAGCCGTTTGGTCTGTGCGTTGATATGTCAGTCAGTCAGTCAGTCAGTCAGTCAGATTTTCCTTTTATATATTTAGACTACAGACTGGACAAATCTGTCAATAATCTATGTAGAGAAAGTAGGTTTATCTGGTGCTTACTTGGGTACCAAATCTGCTACATACTCGTAGTTGCATCGCTCTGGCATCGTAGCGGAAAACGATGTGCATCACTGTTTTACTACCGACGACAGAGAAATGAAAGTAACTAAATCAGCAATGCACATCGTTTGCCACTACGGTGCCAGAGCGATGCACATACGATAGTGTAGAGGACTTAGGCCCTGGACTCTTGTCTATGTATATTAGTGTAGGTAACTAATATTACAAAGAGGTAAAGTTTGTGAGACTGCAGGTGGTGAACTCTTGGTTATCAATATCAATAGACATTGATATTCATTTTTAACATTATTCAAATCACTGCTTTCTTATAAGTAATGAAAAAATAAATGCAAGCTTTATTAGATTTAATTTTAACTTTATGTATAAGTAAGAAAATATTGTGACTATTTATTATTTTAGTATAAACTGTCGATATTGTTATGAAATAACTGTAACTTGTTAAATTATTAAATATTTAGCGTGTTTACATATAAATATAACTATTTTTGTACGCATCACAAATGTATTGTATTATTTTGTAAATAAAACTGCTACTTGTCACCATCTCGTATAAATTGCAAGGAACACTAAAAATACAGGACTGAGTTCCTTTTAACAACATAAACATGACTCACAGAAAAAGGACTCATTCGCTGCTGGGGTTTCCCAAACGCAATCAATACCTCTAACTATGAGGGTTATTTACACCACCAGCTCTTGTAACGTGGGGAGCATGCAAATATTGCGAGCAACTGTACTGTTGCTATCCACCTGTTTACACGAATGTTTCTATAGACACGCATAAATAAACTGCACGCGAAAGCTCGACGTAAAAAGCTCTATCTGGATTGTAGAGTTTCATTATTTTACCAAAATAATCACGAATGCAGGTTTATTAATTGTTATTACTTTAACCTATAAATGTGTAGAAATACTGTTACGAAAACGTATTAATTTCGTCCTTTCAGAATAATAAATGAATAAATCTCAGCGACATCGTTTGTCTTCGCCGGCATTAACGAATCCGTTAAAGAAACATACGACTCTGTTCCATTTCCAAAATTCCAAAATAGACGAGATTGTAACGAATATCCCAGTTGAGATAAAAGAGGTGTCAAAATAGTGAAGCTCGTGGACATTCACAACGTATTAATGCATTAGCTTGTGATTTCTTCGCTCCTGGTTATTAATATACCGAGCTTTATTTAGAATAGTTTTACCTACCTTTGTTTCATTTAATTAAATATTGTTTATAGCTAAAACAGTGTAGCAGTACGTAACTTAATAATTTTAGCAAATGTTATTAAATTGTTCTAAAATTATCGTTGTTTGTTGTCATTGTTGTAGCAGTAGTAGGTAGGTAACCTACACCCTCGCAACGTTGTGGGCGCCCTGTTGTCTACACTTCAGATGTGGTTGTTTATTTTGGGACACACCTATGTATTTATACTATACATAGTAACTCTATCAAATCAAAATTTAACTCTTAATCATCTTAATTACTTAGGTAGAATAAGTCGCTCGTAGATACCCATCAAAAACAATCTCTTGATGAATTTTAATTAGTAAAATATTATGGTACCTTAGCGTCGGGTGTGGAATAATAAATATGTGGTACCCAAAGAACAGGATAAAAATGCACGTCGTAATGAAAAACAAACATAAAATTAAGCTGGGTTTATGGACGTAGTCAAATTTACTGGTGGGGAAGTGGATTCATCGCTTTCTGTCTGAGACCGGTTAGAGTCTTGCGCATGCCCGAGTTCATTGTTGACAACAAACAAAATTTAAATTTATTAATAGCTTCCTGAGGTAAAGATATTATCCTGTTGAGACGATACTTCACCACAAGAATACGGTCAGGACTTTACACACAATGACAACAAACAAAATTTATACTGCATGTAGGTAGTAAAATGGGAGTTATAAAAAACCGCGTACAACCTACAGGTAACTAGGTACTATGGAGGCTCGCTGTCTTTGAGTGCAAGCCTTTGTCTGCGAATTCGCTGAGCTTCCCATTCAGGTCCGGACAATTTCACTGCCGTCAACAGCTTTCTCAGACTACCCACGCGCTTCAGTTTTCAATGACTATCGAGCTTGACATTGAGTGGTAGGTAGGTGGTAGTTAAGTCTACTAACCTATAGATGGCGCTGAAGTACCTTTTGTGAACGCTCGCCCATTGTACGTGCATTGAGGCACCGTATAGGTACCTACTTCATATGTGAAGAGAGTTGGATGCCACCCACCCACCTGCATGAACGGGGGCTCTGAGGTAAAATGAAACAATAGGCTGAACATTTTCTCGTGTTTCGCCAATATAAACTTCCTTACGTACCTAGTTATGGTAATGATGAAAAAATATGCAAGTACCTACCTTACTATTTTGTGGGCCCAACATGGGCTACTGTATAAACGAAATTGGAATGAACGAAACACTTTTCATTCTACATGTACATGTAGATGGTTTCATTCCACATGCACGTTCAAAAAAAATACTTTGAATATCAAAACAGACATGTTATAAAATTGTCTGTGTGTGTTTTACAATAATATAGGAGGACAATTTTATATGCTGGGATGATAATGTCAAAAAATTAAAAAAAACCCTTAAGTATTTTTTTTTAAATAGCGGTGATTCAGAACCTAAGACCACGCAGTGGGTTTGGAGTTGTGTTACAAAATGTTACATAGTTATCTAGGTACTGCGTGCCCGACTAATGTAATACCTAGGTGCCGAAATCGACCCCTCGACCTTGAACTTGCCTCCTCGTTCAAGTGCAAGGATATTAGGTACACAAACAAACGACGAGGGTCCGAATTGGTTAATCGGCCAATTTCGACGTCCAACCGCCGCCGCTTCCAGCGATCTGACACATTTACAGCGATCCCTGATTTAGCAAAACGTGATAATGATAAACGACTCCGAGCGTCATCGGAGCTGATCCAGAGCTGCCACTACGTACGTGCTTGATCCCGCAGGATGTAGCCTGTTGACGACGAGGAAATTGTTAGATTATGTTGAAAAAAAAAAAAACAACATTGTTGTTTGTAAACACTTACCACATTTTGTTTTTATCGTAGTTTTGTTATTAAGATAAAATTGTAATATTATGTACCTATGCATATGCCACTACGTGACACAGATTACTTTTTTCTCTAGATTAGAGTTAGTTCAAACAAAATACCTATGTACCAATATCTTAAAAAAAAATAATTGTTGTTCGTTAGTCTCGCTAAAACTCGAGAACGGCTCTACCGATTTGGCTAATTTCGGCCTTGAATTATAGGGAAGGTCCAAGAAAGGTGGACGTCCAGGGAAGGTTTATAAGGTGTATTTCTTCCAATGCACGGGGCACAAAAGAGATTTCCTATGAGAAAAAAAATGTTTGCCGAGACAGCTAGTGTATCATAAATCCTCTATTTAATTTTCAATGGGGTGAAAATATACTTTACTTTGGCAGCGCCTGTCAGGTCATTATTAGTAGCCTGATGAGTAATTTGGTTTAGGTACCTGTAAAAGTACGAGTAAAATGTAAGGGTAGTGTAGGTAATTGGGATTAATTGAGAAAGTAACAAGGTTACCCTTTTGCATCTTGTTGAAGAAATATGATACCGTTTCAGATACTCTGGTAGTGATTCTACTACACTCTGGTAGTTGCATCGATTTGACATCGTAGCGGCAAACGATGTGCATTGCTGATTTAGTTACTTTCATTGTCACTGTCGGCCGTAGTGAAACAGTGATACACATCGTTTTCCGCTACGATGCCCGAGTGATGGAGCAGACTTGGCCCCCAGGCGTATTTATTTTAGAACCCTATATTATACAGAGTGTAAAAGGACCCCGAACAATGGTCTTAGAAACGTTGTTAAGTTCGTCAACATGAACAACTTTTACTATCGCGATAATGCGAGGGAAAAAGAAAATGTTTTTCAATCCCCATACTGTAAATAAATATTTAATTCATTCATTCATATCATTTCCCGAGGCAAACATTTGTCTACATAGGTATTTGGTATGGGAATGATTTTTTTTTTTTTACTTTCCACATAATGTCGTTATAGTAAAAGTTGTTCATATTGACGAACCCAACAACACGTTTCTAAGACCATTGCTCGGGGTCCTTTTACACGCAGTAGATATCTGTCATTTTTCGTATTTTGGTCTGACTAATGAATCACTGATATTTTAATTCTTATGTCTCTAATTACTAGGCCCTTGTAATATACGCCCCATATTTGTAATGTATCATTTTGGGCCTATCAGAAAAATGTAAGTAAAGCTATAAACGACAAGTAGCATGCAATGCCATCTATTGCGGAGTAGCACCGGTCCTATTACAGCGCAGCGCCATCTGTGCTAAAGTTGCGTTATATTTCTGCAGGGCACTTTAAATTTCATTCCTTTATAATAAACTTATAACTTCTTATAGTAAACAGTAAGTCTTATTTCGTGGTAAGTTAGAAACAAAAAAAATGAATTATTGTAAATCAACAGTAACTGCTTTCATAAATTTTGCTAGGTAACAAAAACTTTGAACAATTAATGTGCAGTGTTTTTTAGCATAATGTTGTACCAGTTTAACAATATCAAGAAATCAAACGCAAATGTGTTTTGTTTTGATGCCTCTGTCAGTGTCAATTTCAGTTGTCAAAGTTTGAAATCTCTTTGTAGTCATAACGGAAATCTAAATCTAACAAATTGAAACAAAAATAATAGCTATTCTATGCTTGTTTTTATCGAACATGGATCCTTTTAATGATGTCACAGATGAGGAATTCGTGCCTTTCTTGAAAAGTTTAGGTGTGGAGACTTACAAAAAGTCGTTCGAGTGGATGTTGACCGACCCAGATTTCTCCGGTATATTGCGATGGCTATACAATAATTTGGACAACAACAACGCTTTGGATGCCCGTGAAGAATGCCGGTAAGTTTATATTTTATAATATTAGATAGGTAGACCGTAGGAGAACGCGTTAGTTTATTGCAAAGCTCTCTGTATTCGTCCGTGTTGCTCAATCAGAAAGCAATTTTGTTAAACCTTTCGGTTAACATTAAAGCAATCTGCTCACTGCCTGAACCGACCGACTGGTCCTGCAAGTAACCATGGCAATATTAAGTTATTTTGATGCTACTAAATGAGCAATTAAGTTATGTCCTTTCTGTTGTGCAGTTCAAACATTTTTTTTTTAAATACAATGTACTCTTGGATGTACATTTAAATAATTTTGGGCACTCCTGTATGGAAATGACATTTGTATCTCAGCATTGGACGTCCTATTGCTTCTTTGTTATCAATTAAAAGAGATGTGATTTATTTTGTTCATGAATTGAAGTGACAACCTTTTGATTATGCAGTTATATGGAAAATAAATATAATAGGCTCTGAGGCATGTAGTTATATGGAAAATAAATATAATAGGCTCTGAGGCATGTATCATGAACGACTAACAAATAGTTTGCTACTTGGCGAAACCTTGAATGTATTGTCTGTTGCTCATAAAACATTTATAAAGACTATACTGATGGTACCAAAACATCAGTCATAAATTGATTCTAAAATAATAATCTTCCGAACATTGTACAACACTAATTGTGGTTTAACTCACAGAGAGCGCTGCTGCCCATTCTCTGGAGAGCTCCCTCGGTTGCCTCTTACGACCCCCATGACGGGAAAATTTGGGCTGGGTTGGTGACACATGTATTCTATTCGCCGTCACCACACAGCTAACATACATTAATGTCTAAAAGGAATTGCTAAATTTGCCACAGTATAATACCATTTGTTTCTGAGTAGGTATACTTATTGCTGATATTACTATTAAATGATTCATGCTCACAGTTAATTTTAATAAACAGATTTCATTTCATTTTCATTGTAGGTACCTAGAAATTGAGAAAAGAGGTGACTTGCTCACCGCCGAAGACTTGGAAGCAGAGGTAGAGACTCTTCTCAAGGGACATGAGGGGTTACCGCTGCCGGGAGACCGGGACGCGCTACAAGATCTCAAACTGGACATTACAATGCAGAAAGATCGCCTCAACATGCTGTTGAAGCAGCAGGATATGTTAGAGAACCTTCTAGCACAAAATGAGTGAGTTGTTTCTTTTGGTGACTTTGATTTTCTGATCTAATACAGTATTTGTTACTATTACATAGAAAAATTATTCACTAGTGAATTTGGACACAGAAAGGACTCATTCCACACTTTGAAATTGAGTTAGCTATACCACGGTGCTAAGTTAAGACATATCCATCACATAAAAAAACATTTACACAAAAAAGTTCACTACAACCTATTTTTTATGTACCCTGACTCAATCCACATGTATGGTGGGTCAATAGCGCATCCAACTTTAAATCTATATCTCTGAAGTAACTTTTCGTGGATTGAGTCCTTTTTGTGTAAATATGTTCCATTTCATACTACATTTCTTTCATACATTAGTAAAATAAGATAATTTTACAGAAGGTATTATACATTTTTTTTGTTTTTGTGGTACCAAATTGTTTATAGTGCTTCAATTGATTCTCTGCCATCCTGTTTTTGTTATATTATCAAGCAAGCATTCAGTTCCAATGTGTTATTTTTCAAACTTAATTTTTCAGAGCTTCTAAAACAGAACTAACAGGCGAGATAACAAAACTGAATGGTGCATTAAATCAGTCAAAAGAAGATGAGAGCACTGTATCAGAGGAGTGTCTGTCACTCGCGCAGGACATCGAGAAGATCACAAACAGTGTCATTGATGTGGTCGCAGACGCTTTAGAACTCTATGGGAAAAGTGCTGTTGACAAGGTAATTTATTGTTTTACTTGTTTTATCCCGGCTGATCAAAGCACTAGCATACAGCTCACCTCTCATAAAAACCAAGTAGATCGCCACATTTTTGATGTCTGTCATTGTAATGGAAATGGTGCTTATACCAAGTAAGGCAGGTACGCTTGGGTGGTGGTGGGCTTGTCCCTGAATTACCCCTCATAATTTAGTGCAGGGTATCCTAGTTTGAAAGTTTTACAATATACCCTAGTAGATGATGTAGATGATACATAGGATGTTTCTGTAACTTGGATGTTTTCATTTGCCTAGTGTGTGTGAATGTTCCATTATACTTTTATTATTATAGATGAACTATTGACAATCATCATCATGTCAACTAACATCCACTGTTGGACATAAGCCTCCTCAAAGTCGCGAGACAACGTTCGGTCCATGTCGGCGCCATACTTTTGAGGATAGTAGACAATCTATGTATATAAAAATCAATGCCACTTTTTGTTGTAATGTTATAACTCCGGAATGGGTGGACCGATTTTGCTAACTCTTCCTTTGTTGTGCTTATTAATGACAGGTGAAGGTTCTTATGATAGAAAAAAATTACATCCACTGCTGGGCACAGCCCACCCTGGAGGTTACACTAATTTTATATTCATATTAATAGTTAAGACAGGACAATGTCTGTCGAGTCCACTAGTATTTTATAAAAGTTGTACAGAAACGATTATTCTTTGTTTCAGGATGTTGCAAAGAGGTTTTTCATATATGGGCCGTTTGAGTCATACAGACAAACGCAGGCCCTATTCCGGTCTCACTTTGATCTCTACACCAGCAAGAGATTTGACAAGAAACAAAATGACAACTTTGCTACGGAGAGTGAACTGCGCAATGCTATGATTGAAGCACGGAGTATGGAAAGCAGGTACTTTTCGAAAACAGGTTTTATTGCACAACATTTCTACAAATCCTAAATTAAAAAGGTGTTTTTTCTAAACCACAGTGATCAAGCATTTGACCACGATCCTGCCTGGTGCTACGCTTATTTATTTTATAATTAATTACCAGTTATTATACCGAAAGCCTCTGTCGGCTTCGCCTCACTATATTGTTGGAGTAATTCTCGTTGATTAACTTGCAAATGATACATTGTACTTGCTGTACTAGTGCACAAACCAATATAATGATTTTGTTGGTGAACATTTTGTGGGTCCTTAAGGTCTGGATGTCCGAGGAATTAAGAGTGACCTATGAATATAGCGCGCTGAAAGTTCAGTGGTTACAAACAAATAAGACGTCATGGTTAAATTATTATTTGGAAAACAAATAAAAAAGGGGTTTTTTTAATGTTGTATTTGGACACTGAGTTCAATAAGCAGAATAGACGAGATTTTCGTTATTTCTTGAATTTGTAATACAATTAATATAAAAGTTAAGGGTATTTTTCAGATGAACTTTATATTGTATGTCAATAATTCAGAATAGCTCCCCGGTGTCCAAATAGCCCCATTTTACGGTATACACATTAACCTTTCTCTCTTCTCATAACAATGTATTATCTTTCAGACTGTCAGAGGCTGTTCACGCGTACATCGAGTCCAAGTGTGAGCTGTTGGGAGAGCAGGCCAAGCTCCAGCTCGTTGAGAATTATGACGATGTTCACCAAGCACAGATTGCGTGAGTTCACGAATCAGACAATTGAAAATAGTTCGATCAAACACAATTATAAGTGTTGCCTTGCGTCAAAGCTTATAACACTTCTAATATATACTCAGAGGCACAATTAACCGCCCACTCGGCTAAAGTGGCATAACTTTGTTTATAATAACTAAATGCTTATGGTGTTGAATGACAATTTGTTAAGTGAGTAGTTTATGATAGATTGAAACATTTTATGCCCTTTTTTTTAAGATACCCTCAAGTGAAAAAATCATGCAATAATGAATTTATGAAGTTACATCGGAAAATGTCAGCGGGCGGTTAATTGTGCCTCTGAGTGTATAGTTTATTACACCTTATTACATATACTGCGAGTAAGAGAACCCCAAACAATGGTTAAAACGTTGTTGGGATCGTCAATATGAACAACTTTTACTATGGCGACAATGCAAGGACAAAAAAAAATCATGTCCATACAAAATGTCATCTCTGGAGGCAGAATAATGTCTGTTTTATATGGAGATGATTGTTTTTTTTTTATTTTCTTGCATTGTTGCCATAGTAAACGGCGTTTATATTGACGAGCCCAACAATGTTTCTAAGACCATTGCTCGGTATCCTTTTACACTCTCTATACACACCAAAGGCTTCATAAGTTTTGCCAGAGTTTTGTATTGTATTGTATGTTGTAGTTATTTATCATTATATGTTTCTAACAAGATGTCATCTGTCTATGCAGAGCATCATGCATGGAGGCGAAAAGCGCCACAGAGGTGAGCGAGCAAGAGGAGGCGATATTAGAAGAGCAAATCCGAACGGACGTGAAGAATCTCGTGGAAGGTAGAACGCGACTGCTGATGGACACGGCCGTCAAGTCCGCTTGCGACATGAGGCAGTGAGTATGTCTTTCTAAGAAATAAGGCGCCAAGTTATGTGTAGAGATGTCTATGAAGTCTGTTCTTCCTCATAAAATATTCCGCCAGCTTCATTTACATGATTTAGACAGAAATACAACGTCCAATACGTTGTATTTCTGCGTAAATTTGATTTCAT
>SJJU01030202.1:0-12196 GCA_012932125.1 Conopomorpha cramerella | reverse complement strand
CACTTTTCGTTGTAATGTTATAACTCCGGACGGGTGGACCGATTTCCCTAATTCTTCCTTTGTTGTCCTTATTAATGACAGCAAAAGGTTTTTATGAAAGAAAGAAAAAAAACAGGCCACTCTGGAGGTTATACGAATTTTATTTTCATATTAATTAAAACAGGAAAACGTCAGTCGAGTCCACTTGTACTTAAGAAATAAAACACCCAGACACATCCAGCAAGTACTTAAAAACTCATAACCTAAGTACCTTTCAGCGGTGCGAATCCACGACCGTACGGAATAGATGCAGACATGCTGACCACCATAGAACCAAATACACCAATGATTGGACATTGGACATTATCGTGGACACAATAATAATTTGTTCATTAAAATTGTAGTCAAGCTTGCTCCAAGTTATATCCCAGTGCGGCACCGGCTTTAACCGCTTCACATTCGTATTTGAATATTTTGATAACTAGTTAGTTGGTGCCTCTAAATTTTAACAAAATGTTTTCTCTCATACATTATTAATGTGGTGATAAACTTGTTGTTTGTATACATATTTTATGCCGTTTTCGACTAGATTCTGAATGTTGTTAAAATGTATAATGTGCTGCTAAAGGACAATTGTTTTCAATCTCGTTAGTTTTCGTTTGTATGGTGAATTTCTTATTTAAAGTCTGAAAACAGATTTTCTTTTGACAGCTGTCCACTGAATACATATATTGATTGTTTTTTATCACTATGAACAAGCGTTTGACCACCATTCTGCCAGATGCTAAGCAGCGATGTGTGGATGTGTGGATGTGGTATATTTCTGATGAGGATTGAACATTTAAGAAACGGTATTCTAAATTGGGGCCTAAGGTTTTTTTAAGTATTGTCAATTGTTTGTCAAATACGACTTGGTCAGTGGAACTTGGCCTGAGTGATGTCAAAGGCAACATGTGTCCACATGTGAGAGCATATTAAATTCCTTTTATTTTTTCCATTTGACTATTAAAAAAAACACTTCACGCCCATCAATTCCAAAGTGGGGTCAAAGTCAAAGTCAAAATTATTTATTTCATCGTTATAAGTGCTAGAGCATACAGTGGCATAACACAAAGCTTGCGGAACGTCATTTATGACTTCAAAACAAAAGTAATCGTCCCCGGTTCGAATTAATTTCTTTTACTGGCCAGAAGAACCGGGAAGAAACTGGCATCTTTTCAAATCGCCAAGGCTTACTGCTAAGTATACGTAAGATGTATGTAAGCAGAGTAAGCTGAGTCACTTACTAAGCATACATCCACGATTTACCAAGAGCAATGAACCCAAATTGACAGAGGGCGATCCTATCGCCGTTACAGCCCATTGTATTACCTACACTTAATTTATTGAGCTATCTGAAGTAAAATAAGGAAAGGTCACACGAAAACTTTTTGTAGATAACTGAACGAGCAATGAAAACAGATGGAAATGGTACCTATCTGTTCTCAAGGGCACGTAAAATTTTAATTGGGCCATATTTTATAGGGGCGCATCAATCTTACGATTAAATTTAACTGGGAACAATCGAATTTCCCGAGAAAGGGGAAGTAATGAAATGCTGGAGCTGGAAAAGGTTCGTTCGCCTTTGAAATTATTTAAAAATAGATAGAAGTCATTTTGGTAACATCCAACAATTTACTTTTGTTAGATTCGAAAATTTTAACAAAGAAAAAAGAAAGAGAATAAGAGCGTCTGTGGTCCAGTTGGTCGGATGCTTAACTTGTAAACGGGAGGTCGCGGGTTCGATTCCGGCTACTGGACGTGGACCAATGGGACTCTTATTCAGAGCCTATGTGCGCAGCGCAACGCTTGTACGGTGAAGGACAACATCGTGATGAAACCCGGACACCACAAGGTGTGTGAACCCTATATCAGCGATGGGCTCACCCCCTGTCACGTTGGGTTTAATACGCTTGGTGAACCGTGGGCATTCGGTTTAGCAAGTGCCTCTGCCTACCCCGCCTTGGCATTAAAAGGCGTGAAGTGTCCACCAAAAAAATAATATAAGTATACGTTCAGTAACATTCAAACAGATATGGTGCACTTTTGTGTTTATTTTTCTCTTATTTTATACTATTTTATTATTTTTTCTCTTGTTGTGTGGTCCATTTGTCTATTTTTTTTCTTGTTTAGTGTGATAGTTCTTAATTTAGTTAATAAATATATATACATACATACATAAAAAAGAACCCCCTTCAACCAGTACTAGTCACCCGTACATACATTATTTTTACAATTCCCCTTGATTTATCGAGTTTGCGATCATCACACCCTGATTTCTTTATCATGAGACCACTTAAGAAATATCTTCTTTCCAACAAAAAAACATACAAATCCGTTATAAACGACAGAGTTAGCCGCAAAAAATATAAAAAAAACTTGTCGAATCAAAAAAAAAAAAAATTGTTTGGTACTCGTAATTATAACGTATATTAAAAAAGGAGCCTTAATTCGACCGTATACTGCGTGTAAAAGGACCCCGAGCAATGGTCTTAGAAACGTAGTTGAGCTCGCCAATATAAACAACTTTTACTACGGCGACAATGCGGGGAAACGCAAAGAAATATTTCATATCCAACTACAAATATATTTTTTTTTGCCTCGAGAGGGGTTATTCCCGTCCTGTCACACCCCCCGCCCCCGTCACACTGGCACCAGACGGGAATAATTTTCAAAAAATATTCCCGTCCTGTCACAGTGTGACAGGATGGTAATTATTTTCGAAAAAAGGCCCGTTTACACTGTGACAAGATGGTAATAGTTACAATAATAATAGCTTGAAAATGAGTAGGTAGGTAACCTACGTTAAGTACCTACCTACGCCAAAACGCGTAAACATATTCTTTTTTGTCGTTTTGTTTCCTATATATTACTTAAGCAACAGGTAGAAGTTTGAAATATTCGCATTTGTTTTTGATTTGAAATTAAATTATATTTAAAAACAAATATTGTAGGGGGAGAGATCCCCTACAACTAATGTGTATTTCTTATGTTGTACGGAACCCTTCGACCTTCGTGTGCGAGTCCAACTCGCATTTGACTGATTTTTTACCTTTATACTCTTATTCATAAAAAGATAAAACGTTCACTAACTAGTTGACGTATATCAATGTACCTATACCAAATTATACCAGATTATTTGGCATAGAAATAGCCAGCTTGACAGACCTCTACTAAGGACGTACTAGGGGGTGTGCTATATTTATGAGTAAGGGGGTTAACCTCTAACTTCATTCTGTCACCAAAGTAATATATTGTGTGCTTCATATACTGTGACAGGTCGGTAATAGTTTTGGAGAAATATTCCCGTCCTGTCACAGTGTCACACGATTTGGGGTGGTACAGGACGGGATTTTTTTTCTGCATATGATTTAGTTCCCATCTAGTCACAGTGTAACCGGCCGGGAATAATTTTTCGAAAATAATGACCATCCTGTCACAGTGGGACAGAACGGGAATATTTTTCGAAAATTATTCCCTTCTTGTCACAGTGTGACAGGATGGGGTGTGACAGGAAGGGAATAACCCCTCGAGAGTAGAAGTTGTTCATATTGACGAGCCCAATTACGTTTCTAAGACCATTGCTCGGGGTCCTATTACACGCAGTATATTGTCGAATTAAGGCTCCTTTTTTATTAAACGTTACAATTACGATTAAGTACTAAACAATAATTTTTATAATTTGAAATTCGACAATGGCACTACAAACGTTATACATACCAGGTGTATATACCATTTACGCGAACCAAACGGTTTGCGTCTATTTTCATAGTGCGAACCGACTGGATGTGGAATGACTTGCCGGATTCTGTGTTTCCTGCGTAGTAGTCTGAAGGACTTCAAGTCACTGGTGTAAATAGGTACCTGTTGAACAAATGTGCTCCATCGTAGACCACACCGCTGCTAAGATCAGACAGGATGGTGGTCAAACGCTTGTTCACTGTGTGTGAGAGTGAGAAGTAAAGGAGAGGACTCCTATTTGAACAATTTGTTATTCCCGTGTAATTTCAACGCAGCATTAAAATGTGATGGTCCACCCTCACGTTTTAATGAGTTTTTGACACGACTTTGACTATTGCCGACTTGATAGACTATGACAATGACACCAACTTGAACACGAAGAGAACTACTTTGTTTGTGGCAGAATTGTCGGCTTTTAAGCTGAACATAAGAGCGAATCTTAAAAAATACATTACATTTTACCAACGACACCAAGTGGCCGCCGCAATCGTAGACAGATAATAATGGAGAATGCAAACAAAAGCTAAAATGCAGTATGTGCATGTAAATTGAGGGTCCAATTTAATCTTATATAAAAAAGAACTAATTAGGCAACTCGACTTGTTGGCAAATCAAATTATTATTTAATTGGAACACCTATAAAGTTGAACCTTTCTCTCTTTGTCTAAATATTTTTCATCATCAGCCCACATTCCTATTTCTTGTTATGTTTCATTGTGTATTTCGTGTTTTATATGAACTAAATAAATGTATCTATCTATCTACTTCCGTACACTTTGCTTGAAAAGAGACAGTCCTAAGGTCAATCTACTTGGAAGTCTATTTGTGTTCAGTTTGAGTTCATCATCATCATCAGCCCATACTTGTCCACTGCTGGACATAGGCCTCTGCAATTGCAAACCACTTTGATCCGTTTTCGGCTTCTCGCATCTAGCTTCTGCCAGTCATCTTGCGCATATCATCAGTCCACCTTGCCTGAGGGCGTCATACACTCCGTTTGCCGTTTATCCCTGCATACAATGTGGCAACAAGGTGATCGGTGAGTTTGTATGAAGACATACATTTCTTGTTGTATTTTAGACACACCGTTTCTTTGGAAAATTTGTGAATTTCTCGAGCTTTGCCAAGTTATTGTTTTCGGCTTCAACTATTTCCGTCTGTTTAACCTCCATTCTCTTTTACTGAATATTTTTAAATTTCAACTCAATATAAGAATTCATTCAGACAATGTGTCATTCAGTACTTGAGTCACCACTGAGTTGCATAAAAATCATCGATACAAAAAAAAATAATTAAGTACTTGCAAACATTTATCTGCTCACATCTCCGTGAACGAATATCGAAAATGAAATTTCCATCCGTGAAACAGTTAAGCTTGAAAACAAACCAGTAGATTCACTGCAATAAATCAAATACACTCCGAGATCAAAATCAATGCAAATATTTCATTACCGTCGTATCTTGGCCTGTTGCTCGATATAAAACACTTGGCAAGCGAGATCTAGGATAACGCGAAACGCCTACCACGTTATTTCCACAAAAGCATTACAAATGGTCAAAACAACGGAGGCACGACCATCGAAACCTGAACTATGACCTCCTTCTGAAAGTGCGTGTTAAGAGATCACAACATTAAGCAAAAGGTGGGAGTATATTTCATAGATTCAGCTGACTGCACTGCGGAGGGAGCGGAAAATCCTAAACGAAACTGTCATTGAACAGTTATCAGTTTCATCTGAATAAATATTTCGATCCCGTTGATCTTCATCACGTTATACGACGCGTAATTAAAAATGCTAGGTCTTCAAGTCACTGGGGTGAATAGATACCTAATGAACAAGTGTGCTCCATCGTAGACCACATCGCTGCTTAACATCATGCAGGATGGTGGTCAAACGCTTGTTCATAGTGATAAAAAAAATGCTAGCGAAACTCAGCCCTTGATACCAAACAACTTCACCAAAAAAAATAATACACTTCACGCCTTTAAATCCCAAAGCGGGGTAGGCAGAGGCACTTGCTTAATAAGCAAATGCCCACGGTTTACCAAGCTTATTTAACCCAACGTGACAGGGGGTGAGCACATCGCCGTTACAGGGTTCACACACCTTGTGGTGTGCGATGACGATGTTGTCCTTCATAGTACGAGCGTTGCTTACATAGACTCTGAAAAAGAGTCCCATCGGTACACGTCCAGTTGCCGGACTCGAACCCGCGACCTCGCGATTATAAGTCATGTATCTGACCAACTGGACCACAGACGCTTTATGAGAATTTAAATCACCTCTTAATCATCATCATCATCAGCCCATATTTGCCCACTGCTGGGCGTAGGTCTCTCTAATTGCACGCCACTGTGATCTGTATTCGGATTCTCGCATCCAGCTTCTGTCAGCCATCTTGCGCGTATCGTCAGTCCACCTTGCCTGAGGGCGTTCTATACTCCGTTCGCCGTTTATCTCTTCATACAATGTAGCAAAAATAATAGTGAGTTTGTATGAAGCAGAATCTTGTTACGTTTTGGACACAGGGTTTCTTCGGATTTTTTTTTTGTAATAATTAGCTAAGTGACTTTCTCGAGCTTCGCCAAAGTTTTTTAATTTAAGATTGTATATGTCTAAAAGTGATAAATAAGAGGAGTGGTATTGGACTCGTCTACACATTGGAATAAATTATTCAGAGCAGGTAATCCGAGACTTGTTAGACTGAAAAATATTTAGCAAACAGCGTTGTCATATAACTTATACCTGACAATAGCCAGTGGCAATTTCTTGAATAAACCAAGTTAACTCTTTTCCGGACAGTAAACGCCTATAGGCGTCATAACAATAAAACATGTATTGTGTCTATTTTACTGTCCGCCAACGTGTTAACATTTTAAGAACGAAAAATCACAACATAATATAGAACAAAGTCACCTCCCACTGTCTGTCCCTTTGTTAGATCTTTAGAAATACGCCACGCATTTTGATGCTGTTTATTTTAATAGAAAGAGTGATTCTATAGCAAGGTGTATGTGTATAATACATGCACATAATAGCAGAGAAACACTGTTAATAATGGATATTGACAAAACTACGTTTGCCGGGTCAGCTAGTTAATAATAAACCTAGGCTGTTAAAAAAATCCGTGGGGCACTATTCGTCTAATCTTTATCACAAACTAAGTAGGTGATTATTTTCTTTGCGAATTGTTTCACAACTTTAATGAAAATATCTCATCATTCTAAAATTAGGCTCCAAAACCGCAAAAAGTCGTTCCTTTAAAAATTCCTTTTCAACAATAAAATTAAAAGCCTCCAGTCATTCACGCGTTGACAAGCCGACAAACCAATTTCACGCAAAGACCTTGCCCATAAAAACACTGACATGTAAAATCCATTGGTACATACCCGGGTTAGCTGAAAGTCCACAACATCCCCAACCCTGACCGTAATTTGCTGGCGAATACAAAATTACATTTAGAAGACTCACAAAAGTGTTATGTGACGAGGTTAATTACAATTTCGCAACACACCGCTGTCGAGAAATGTGTTGAACTTTTTAATAATGTCAGCCTCGTAAGACAGTAGGATTCAAGGGTAACTTTTATTATTAACACATTACTGAGAAATATGTTAAATAGATAAACTAAGAATGGCCTGCGACGCATAAAATACTGCAGTTTGTGTTTTTTTTTTCTTGCATATTTGATTTCATTGATTATGACTTAGGACGTCATTTTTAGATTTACGCCTGAACCCAGAGAGTTTGGATTGAACAAAAGATACACGAATTTTCAACCGACTTCAAAAAAAGGAGGAGGTTCTCCTCTTTTTTATTATTGTTACTTCTGGGTGTCTTTTTTTTTATATTGGTCCCATATAAATTTGGTTCAGTTCCGACAATGGCATCCACGAGAAAACCACATAATTATATCTAAAATTTTACTGGTTGAAGTCGGTTCTTTTTTCTTTAATAATTATTTTTTACAGCTTTGAGACTGTTCTTGACAGCCAGTAATTATATGCCTTCAGACAAAAGTTTTCAATCAGTGTGTCCTACCTGTAATGACATACGGGTTTGATCCGACAAAGAACCAAAATCATCCACATAGCTCATCGGATTAGCAAGCTGAAGTGGCAGTGGGCACGGCTGTATTAGGAGTCGAACCGATGACCGTTGGGGTAAACGAGTTCTCGCGTGGAGCCCGCGTCCCAGCAAACGGACTGTAGGACGCCCTCATGCAAAAAAGTCTGATGATATTTCCAAATCACAGCGGCGTGCAATTGGAGAGGCCTATCTCCATCAGTAGACGAACATGGGCTGATGATGAGTATTTTTTTAATACCATCCCAATAATTTAGTAAGTAGTAGTAAACCATAAAAGCATAGAAGAACAAAATAACAGGCTATATAATGTAATGTAATATTCTAGAAGCTAATGAACTGAACCTACGTTTTACCAAAAACTTTATAAATCGTACTGAGAATTTACTTTCATGGCACCTCGTTAAGCATCTAAGGTTCCTCAAGGGTCCGTACTAGCGCCAGGTATATTAAAACTTTCTTTTTTTAATATGCCACTGGTCCTCGTTTGTTTTTTTAATGAGACTGCGGTCACTCGACGCAGAATGTCGATAAAACTTTCTCCAGCATCTCATTTCTTGGCTTGATGGTGAAATGGTGTGATTTAGTGAAACGAAAATTAAGTAGTGTTGTTTCGAAAAGTTTGGAGACTTGTTTCGAAATTTCGCTTCGAGAAGTATCTTCTGTATTCGGGAATGTTTGAAAATTTTGGAAGATTACAGCAATAGTTTCGAATAAAAACATTCTGTGGAAGATAAGCTTTTTACGTACAATGCTAAATCATACTTGGGGTGGTATTAAACGGAGCTAATTTTAATACTGGGAAAGTTTTGTTGTAAAGTTAGTTTCTAGACAAAAGGGTATTTTCTTAATCGAAGTTTGGGACAGACAGCTATCTTGTGTATTAAAATTTGCTATAAAAATATATGCACAATGCTTTTAAATCTCTTCAAAGTCTTAAACTGATGAGCATTTCAAGCAAATCTTTAGTTAGAGTCGGGACGCCTTGAAAAGTCAAAGATACCATTTATAGGTATACTGATGGTTTCAGTATTTTTTTTTAATCACTATGAACAATCATTTGACCACCATCCTGCCTGATGTTAAGCAGCGATGTGGTCTACGACAGAGCACACTTGTTCATTAGGTAGTATTATTGTTTGTATTTCATACAAACTGAAAAGGTGAATATCAAAACCGCAACAGATCCATTTCGCACCATCCTGGTGAAGAAAACTTAAACAAAACTGCGTGATTCCTTTATTAACGTGTTACCAAAAACGTTAACTACTTACATTGCAATTTTATTTTTCAAAATCGCATTTATCCAATCATAATTTGAAGAAATATTCCAGGACTAACAAGCTGTTTATCAGTTTCTAACAAATTGTAAGAACTGGATATATTGTGATTTTGATATTCACCTACTCAACTATAATACCCTCTATTTAGTGACGCGTCCCACAGGATAGGGATAAAAAGTAGCCTATGTCATTTTTCAGGTTTTAAACTATCTGCCCACCAAAGTATACATACAGACAAAAGAGAAGAGAAAAATACATAGAGTTACTTTCGCGTTTTTGTCGGAAAAATGTCTCCTTAATCTCCCCGATTCGTTTGATCCACGACTTTTGGGCCACCATGTTACTTAACGTACTCTTCCGAAAAGGCTTTACCGATTTTTACCAAATTTTATATGTGTAATCAATAGGTCTGAGAATCGGCTACAATCTATTTTTTATGCATCTACCACTGTTGTATTTCTCCCAATACACGGGGTACGAAGGCACCTTATTATGGCAAAACAAATGTAGTATAGATTTATAATATTTATATCGACTTTCAAGATTTTCTTGAAAATGAAGTCACATTGAAAAGTATTCATGTTAGAACAACTGCTAAGGTAAGTCTGGAATCTTTGCTGACATCTGTTCGTTCCACTGGACCGTTGAAATTTGTCCGTACGAGTGAACCCAGCTAAGGTTAAAAGAGGATTGTTCAAAATTTGCTATCTCTCTGTAATTGAAAGAAACCTGTCACAGCAAAAAACCTGCAGACCAATTTCGGATTCCGGATACCGAAATATTTCCTCACGCAGCATTTTATTGCAAAAAAAAAAATATAACTATCCCATCAAGCTGTGTCTATCAAATCGTTTAAAAAAAGAATCTGACAAAACGCTCTCAGCAAATCTGCGTGCCTTCTATTTTCAAAAAAATTCAAACGGCCAGCGCCCTCTAAGAGGATTTGCTGCTATCTGTTCGACTGTCCGGCTGCATCGAACCTCCTTGCGCTAGCCATAAAGGCGAATTTCCAGCGCCGGACAGAATTTAAAAAGTTGCCAATGTTTTCCGGATTTCAGATGCATATAGCCAATGTGGATGGAACACAGATTTCAAATAAGGAACTGCCGGATGATCGGATTTGCCGCGCGGAAGCTGCTTTCTGTGAACTCGAGTCTGCTTCCATTCTAACTGACCTTCCTTTAGGTCTTAAGGTGGATTTACCCTTTGTGACTCGCATCTCTTTAAGGCGGACATCGCATTGATAAACATCTGAAGAGAAATCTACTGGAGATCGTATTTAGATGACCTCTACGTCGACACTGAAACTGGGAATAATAATTGGACCAGATTATAGCATTCTCTAATCTGGATCGCATATGTAAATAAGTACATTATAATCACCTGTAAAAAGCGTCTGGGTCAGTTGGTCGGACACTTGACATGTAACCGGGAGGTCCGGGTTCGAGTCCGGCGGCTGGACGTGTACCAATGGGAATCTTTTTCAGAGCCTATGTACGCAACGCAACGCTCGTACGGTGAAGGACAACATCGTGATGAAACTCGCATACCACAAGGTGTGTGAACCCTCTAACGGTGATGGGCTCACCCCCTGTCACGTTGGGTTAAATACGCTTGGTGAACCGTGGGTATTTGCAATAGCAAGTGGCTCTGCCTACCCCGCTTTGGAATTAATAGGCGTGAAATGTATTTATGGGCCGTTGGTGTAGTGGTCAGCATGTCTGCCTCTGCTCCGTAGGGTCGTGGGTTCTATTCCCACCGCTGACAGGTGCTTAGATGATGAGTTTTTAAGTACTTATTGGACGTGTTTGGGTGTTTTATTTATATCCTTATCCTTACTAATATTATAAATGCGAAAGTGACTCTGTCTGTCTGTCTGTCTGTCTGTCTGTCTGTTACGCTTTCCCGCTTAAACCTCTCAACCGATTTTAATGAAATTTGGCACAGACAATTTTTAGACCCTGAGATAGAACATAGGCTACTTTTTATTGCAAAATAGGGGTGGTAAGGGGTTGAAAAGGGGGATGGAAGTTTGTATGGGATTTCTTAATTTTAAAAGATAAAACCATGAAACTTTATATTTAAGCACTTGATAAGAAATAATAAAACATTTGTTCTAGCGTTTTTGAAATTTCGAAGTGTGAGGGGATGAAATAAAGGTTGAAAGTTTGTATGAAGTTCGTAATTTTTGAAGATAGAAACATTACATTTTGTATTTAAGCACTAAATAAGATACAAAAATCGTTTGTTTTAGCATTTTTACTTTTTTACCAGTGTGGGGGTGAAATAGGGGTTAAAAGTTTGTATGGGTGTTCGTCATTTTTAAGATAACACCATGAGACTTGGTACGTAGGTCTCTTAGGATGTGCAGAGTTTTTCTACAAACGGAATTCCAAAATTCGAACGGAACGGAACTGATTCGGAACGGGAACTACGAAACCAAACTTTTTGTATACAAAGTCTTAAGCACTGAACCTAGGAATGGAATGATATTTAGAAGTTAAAAAAAAATTGGCTTTGAAGTAAAAAATCCTTTTAACGAATACTCTGCATCACCGCCGCTGTCATTGGTCGTCGGTCGTCGTCGCGCACATTGTGGCGACAAGTGTGGCGGCCGGCAACGGCGCTGTCATGTGGTGGGGGAGCGCACGAATCTACATAACTATGCCTACCCGAACGGGCAGATACGTGAGGGCAGACGACGTTGTCGGACGCTTCACAGCAGACCCAAGCTCGCCAGGTCTTAGATGCCGAGCGTCACGCAGCTCAAAGAGCTTTTGAGACCTCTCAGCAAACCCAACCCCGCCAAGTTTTAGATGCCGAGCGTCACGCAGCTCAAAGAGCTGTTGAGACTTCTCAGCAGACCCAAGCTCGCCAGGTCTTGGATGCCGAGCGTCACGCGGCTCAAAGAGCTACTGAGACATCTCAGCAGACCCAAGTTCGCCAGGTCTTGGATGCCGAGCGTCACGCGGCTCAAAGAGCTACTGAGACCTCTCAGCAGACCCAAGCTCGCCAGGTCTTGGATGCAGAGCGTCACGCGGCTCAAAGAGATGTTGAGACCTCTCA
>SJJU01030163.1:0-13067 GCA_012932125.1 Conopomorpha cramerella | reverse complement strand
CGGGTTCGAGTCCGGCTACTGGACGGTGTACCAATGGGACTCTTTTTCAGAGCCTATGTACGCAACGCAACGCTCGTACGGTGAAGGACAATATCGTGATGAAACCCGCACACCACAAGGTGTGTGAACCCTATAACGGCGATGGGCTCACCCACTGTCACGTTGGGTTAAATACGCTTGGTGAACCGTGGGCATTTGCTTTAGCAAGTGCCTCTGCCTACCCCGCTTCGGGATTAAAAGGCGTGAAGTGTATTTATTTATTTTTATTTTATTTTTTTTCGATGTACCTACTTCTATACAAACTGTCATTTTTACTACGAATTTGACAGTTTGGATCCAAAATACCCTGCTACGCAGTAAGGGACAGAAAATGTTTTCTCTTACTCATTCACTCCTGCATGTCGTCTATATTGTTGTCTCGTTTTATTCTAAACGTCAGTTTTTCATTGCAAGTCTAGTTGTTTTTGGTCTGAGCCTATGCAGGTACCGCAAAAGGGTTCTCTATGTGTTTAAAAAAAATATTTCTTCTAATTACGATTCACCAACGTATGATACTTCTAAGGAATCACTCGGCGACTTTTCTATCCGATGTATTTGTTGTTCGATGCCTCGTTACTTCGAAAACATTTTTCCGATACGTTGTTACTTCGAAACAACATAGCCTTACATCGGCTGTATCATTATTATCATCGATGCTTGTTTTTTCGTACAGTATGTTGTCTAGTATTAAATACTAGCTGTGCCACTCGCATCCTCCCGTTCCCGTTGGAATTTCAGGATCAAAAGTAGCCTATGTTCATTTGGAAAAACGTAGCTTTCTTTTAGTGTAAGAAGAATCATCAAAATCCGTACAGTAGTTTCGGAGCCTATTCAAACAAACAAACAAATCTTTCCTCTTTATAATATTAGTATAGACTAGCTGTACCGCGCGGTGTTACTCGCGTTTTTCTTATTTCCTTCATCAAGTAGCTTTTATTCGTTACAAACATGCATCCATATAATTCTTTACAATTAATGCATAAATTTCGACCAAATTTGATTACCATAAAAACGGTTCTAGTGAGTTAATCTTAAAAGATAGACCTATACTGTCCTGGACATCTCTTTAGATCATTTCAAGAGGAATAATTTGTTTATACATATATTTTTGGTATCTTGAACCGTTTTCGCAGCGCACGCAACGGAAGCCCTCAAGGGTGAATAATTTTCCCCGTTTTTTTCACAATTTCCATTATTTCATCGCTCCTAATAGTTGCAACGTGATTTTATATCGCCTAAAGCCTTCCTCGATAAATGGTCTATTCAACACAAAAATATTTTTTCAATTCGAACCAGTAGTTGACCGTCCATAACATTAGCGCGTTCAAACAAACAAATTCTTCAGTTTAGATTAGTACTTTCAGAATAATATAATTTATTGTGTATGTGTATGATACAGAATTTATGATTTTTAGCTAGGGCCTAACCCGCAGGGCTAGGCTAGGGCTAGGGCGTAGGACCTAGCACGTTAAATCGTTCTGATAAGCTCTTAGCCCAGGTCATACAGCATTATGAAACCAAGGCGATCGCTGTATAACACCTGTCTGTGCATACCCTTAAAAAGCACTGCAAGCCTTAGTAATTACAATAAATGATTACCGTCGTATGACGTAAATTTTCAGGGTTCCGTACTACAATAAAAATTCCAGTTCCGATTTCAATTTAAATTTCTACTTTAAGTATCATTCATCCATCATCAGCCCATAGGTCCACTGCTGGATATAGACCTCTCCAATTGCACGCCACTGTGATTTTTTTTTCATCTTGTCTCATCCAGCTTCTGCCAGCCATCTTGCGCATATCATCAGTCCACCTTGCTTGAGGGCTTCCTACACACCATTTGGCGAGACGGAAGTTTAAGCATCATAATATTACAATTACGCTATAATGATTCCCACGGGAATGTAATATTTATTGCCGGTAACATTGCCTGGGACTTTGTGACGGGAAGCGATGAGATGCAAATGGCGTTCTTTATTTCTCATTTTCAAAATAAATTTTTCGCTGCAATTATTGCGTTAATATGGTGGATTTAGTGTAGTAATGTGCTGGTGATGAAAAATAATGTAGTGAGAGTGAGAAGTAAAGGAGAGGACTCCTATTTGATCAATTTGTTATTCCCGTATAATTTTCCACGCAGCATTGAAATGTGATGGTCCACCCTCACATTTTAATGTGTTTTTGACACGACTTTGTCTATTGACGACTTACTATGACTATACTATATCTTGAACACGAAGAGAACTATATTGTTTGTGGCAGAATTGTCGGCTTTAAAGCTGAACATAAGAGCCAAGAAAGAAGAAAAAAAAACATTGCCTGGGTATTTCGGTAAATATTTTACATTTGTATAAACGCCAACTCAACTTTTGACTTGTCATACAACTGAGACCTTTATTCTGCAACTCCTTTTACTTCTCAAGAAACATTTATCTCGCTCTAATCGTGTTGGTGTAAAAGGATAGACTATGCTCAAAGGTTTCAATATACAAACCTAAGCTTACCGTCTACCTATAGGTGATTTATTTCGAAGGGAATGCTAAAATAGTCCGCGTGTCTCAGGACGAAGTACGAGGCTGGCATCGGCACTGGTGCGTTCTTTGGAAATCCCGAAGTCAATCCTAAAGCCCCGCCGATGGCCTCCAGAGGGGTTTTAGTCGGTGTGATTCTGTTATAACAGCCAGTCAGCCCTAGGCGGTTCAGTATCCGTAACGAATTTTCCTTTCGAAAACAACAAAAAAAAAGGTACAAGTGTCTGAAAATCCTTACCTATACATTTTTTTTAATTCGAAGGACGAATTTTTGACAGTCCAGACAGACAGTATGCGTACATTATGAAACTTTATTAAAGTGAAATTTTTATTATATAGTCTCGAACTTTTTTGTCTGTGTGTTGCATGTCGCGTGACGGTCGGCCGCGGAGTAGGGAGTTTCACTTTTACCGTGGTTTCGTGAAACCACACAACTTTTTTGTGACTGAAAATCGAGTAAAAACAGTTAAAGATCTTCTATAAATTGATTTCAACACAGTACAAAATTGTGTGTTTATGTGTGCGTGTGTGTGTGTGTATGTGTGCGGGAACTGTCAAATTGGTCCGGCGATAAAAAACTACGAGTCTAGAGATCCGATTGCGACTCGCACTTGACCAGTCTTTTTTTTGTGGCCTCTGGGCTGTTTAAATGATTATCACGTAAACCTGTGATTTCGTGCGTATTTACGCAACGATTAAGGACTCATTTCGGTGTTTTATAGTACCTGGTAATGAGCAGGAAAATGATTGGACTGACGTATTACTCAAATTACCAATTGTGGAAAGAACACCTATAAAAGGAAGGTGGGTATTCGGTCAGTAAAACCATGATGATGTACTGTATTATTCTGACGAAGGAAAAAGTATTAATGAAGTTATAAACTACAATGCTTATAAGGAACATTATTGGCTAAAGATATTCAATGAAACTGACAGTCGACTTTCTTTGATGTCCAATACAATGTTGCACAAGTATTCTCTGTGAATAACTTGATCCGACTTTTTATGGTACATAATTTAAGTCCGTATCGATCCTTCTCGCCGATTTCTGAAAGCTAGTGAACCCTCTATCTTGTGATGTAATTACCGCCTTAGCGATTTTTTAAAACACTTCAAAAATGAGGACGTTTCAAAAGGGTCAATGAGGGATGATCAATGAGACACTACGCAGTTACGGTAAGATATCTGAATCTGATCTATCTTTCCAGCAGTGTACAGGTATGAGCTGATGATGATGATCTTTCACTATGTCTTACTATACAAGTCATATGAGCTACCACACACAGCGCAGATAATACGTATTTTATCGGCAAGTATCCGTGGCCAACATATGAAAAAATACTGAGATTATTATCTGCATATACAAATATATCTGCAGATAGCATCTGCCAATACAAATGTATCTACAGATAACATGTGCATGTGAATACAGTATCCAGCGCAAAAAATGCTGCCAGGTTAGGTAGGCTTAAGTTTAAGTTTCCAATCCTCCAATTTTTTTTTATCATTAAGAACAAGAGTTTGACCACCGTCCTGCCTGATGTTGAAGCAGCAATGTGGTCTACGATGGAGTAGACTTGTTCATTAGGTATCTATTCACCCGCGACTTGAAGACCTTCAGACTGTACTGCGCAGGAAACACAGACTCTGGCAATTCATTCCACATTCTAGTAGTAGACGTGAACCGTTTGGTTCGCACAAATGGTAAGTTCACCTGGTCTGGATGACGTTTTCTCCTGGTTGTCCTATTGTATAAACGCGATGGGGGTATTAGGTTATGCAACTCTGTAGCACACTCTCCGAAATGCACCCGATAAAAGACAGATAGGCTCGCAACCTTGCGGCGATGCTCTAGGCTTGTAGCCGAGCAAAAAACACCCTGTCGTCACCTATGACCCTTCTAGCACGCCTCTCTATTGCCTCCAGAGCCTCAAGCTGGTATTTTGCTGATCCATCCCAAACATGGGAGCAGTATTCCATACACGATCGAACTTGAACCAAATAAAATTTGACATGTATACATGATTCTCGTTGTCCCGACATTACAAAAAGGAATTATTATTTTAGTCTCTGCATTGTTTATTTCGGTTTCAAATATGAGAGAGGTTTTAAAAGCACAACGTTTCTATTAGCAAACAAATTACTCGGAGATACACAACACGGCTCATACTTGAAATCGTCGTACCACCTTAACTCTGTCTCTTTCCCACCAAATTGTGTGGAATTTGACGGATCCAAACTGTCACTTTTTCTAGCGTCAATCATAATTGGCAGATATTTGTCACCTCAGAGTATCTCACAATTTGATCTTCACGCCCCCTAGAGAAGACGTGGAAACTTTTTTTTAATGTAAATCCCTCTTTCGTACGAACGTATTTTTATGTGTGTTCGCGGAAAACTTCGTCATGGATAAACCGAATTTGACGATATTTTTTTCTGAAAGAAAATAATATTCGAATATCCATTACAAGGAAAACAGTAAGGATTATGCAAAACCCCTAAATTTATTAATTTGTCCAAACAAAAATATTTATTTTATCCCCCGCACAAGAGAGAGGACACTACATTAGCCTTAATATAGAAAGTGTCTACTTCGGGGAATACTCTTGTAGAAAATATAAAACTTCGGGGAAAATTCCGAAGAAAACAGCTCATTCCACCTCATTTCAGCTCTTTCATCCCTTTCACTCGCATTGTGTTGATAACAGAATAAACTGACACGCGCGTTTCAAACGGCTAGCTTACCTGAAACCTTTACTGTACATGAGCAACGTAACATTCCATACTGCAGCAACTCCCGTTTGATGTCCGTCAGAAATGTGGTATTTCGTCACAATGAGCTGAAACCTGAATAGTTGACGAACAGAAAGACCCGGCCGGTGAACTGTGTCGCATGTTGATGTGTTTGGATTATGCCCGAAATGTGTCCTGACGAATTCCCTTTGGTATGGAGTTTATTGTTCTTTTTTTAACCTTTGGACCTCCGGAAGATTATTTTTGTTTACACGATTTTGAATTCTGCTCTCATAAATGTAAACTACAAAATCATTTGTCTAATGTGGTGCGGTGAAAAGGTTAAGCATTTATTTCACTTGCAATGTATGTGAAATTCGGGTAAAATCTTAAAAACTTAATTTTTTAACAGTTATCCTGAACCAATTAATCTGAAATTTTAGCACAGGTGCAATCCATTTTAAAGAAAATGCTAACAAAGTTAACTAAGTGACGTTTTTCGAAATCCAACATGGCGGTTCTTGCAAGATGGCGGACTAATTATTTTAAACGGACCCCTACAATATGGGTATCTAATGAAAGGACTTTCTAAATATAAGTCGAAAATTAAAGAGACGTTTTTACATCAATTGAAAAAAATCTCGGTTTTAATTTATTTCACCTGTAATTTATTTTCTAAATCAACACTGCGATACAATCGCTATTAATACAATCAGGTGACATATGGCTGGCAGTTCTAAGAAATGCCCATAGATGGGGCACTACATAGACCGGACTGTCAATTTATAGTTTTATTTTCTGTTGACAAATTTATTCCAAAATGAGTTTCTCCTTGAGATCATATCTGACTAGCGCCACTCGTGAGATTTTTGGGAACTACATTTAACATAATTTAATTGAAATTGTATGTAGATTGGATTTACTGTCATACATAGTATGTTTAGTTAAAATAGTGTTGAGTCTACGACACTCGTTGCATCGCATGGCATGACAGCGACAAACGATATCCATTGCTGGTTCTGTTTAACCCATTTTACTGTGCTCCTTACTAAAATAGCGATGCACATCGCTTGTAGCTGCGATGCAACTACACACATCAAAAGTGTCTAGGGATCAAGAACATTTTTAGCTCTAAAAAAATCTAATTTATTTTACAGGTAGGTCCTCACTGAGATAGACACAGACGTATAAGTATTGCAGCGGTACTAACGATTTTGGCCTTATAGAAAAATCCGATTTTCATAACGAAAATAATTTATGAAAAACTTAACGCAGAGCGAAAAGAATTCTATTCTCGTGTGCAAAAATAAAAACAACACCAAAAAAAAATTAAACATCGTCAAGTACCCAAGTACAAAGACATGTGGAACAAATAACATTCAGTGGGCGATTTTGTATAAATAAAAATCGGTTTCCAGCTGCGATATTGTCTTCGTGTTTTGTAACCACAAAAGGGTTTAATAATAGTGCATGTTGAAATAGTGGAAATCGTGGTTCTGTTGAGATTGTTCTAACAATAAAAGTGATAATATGTATCAAACATTTTCGCCGTTTGTTCTTGTGGCGCCCCGCTGCGGCGAGATTTGGTAGGAATGTTCATTGACATACATACGTACGTACATACACCACTTCCATAATTTCTAATGGGGTCGAAATAACCTTTGATAACCTTTGTACAGTCGTAAATTCCTAGGTCACTTTTAGTCGAGCATTCTATTATCTAGCTAACCCGGCAAATGTTGCTTTGCTAATACAAATGATTAACACTGTTTCTCTGCTATTATACACACATCAAAAGTGTCTAGGGTTCAAGAACATTTTTAGCTCTAAAAAAATCTAATTTATTTAAATCAAATCTAATCTTCTGGATTGGTCTCCTACCTAATTCCCCATGCCTGTATCAATGACTTATCACCACATTTTGAATAAATTATGAATGAATTCAGGGCTTGTAAAATATATTCTTGATTGCGATCTTCTAAAATGTACTTGATCCCTAGACACTTTTGATGTGAGTATGTGAGTAGTATAAAACAAGGTTGTCCATTGTCAGTCAATCAAGAATATATTTTACAAAAACTGACTCGAACCCGCAACCTCTCGATTGCAAATCAACTATCCGACCAAATGCGCGGTTCATTTTGAAGGTCTTCAAGTCACCGGTAAAAAGGTAACTAATAAACAAGTGTGCTCCACTGTAGATCACAACGCTGCCTAACATCAGACAAGATGGTGGTCACACGCGTGTTAAAATAATTCTGAGACACATAAAAATAAGATGTCATTTCAAAAATAAATAAATAAATAATACATAACGTAATCAAAATGCACCGAGATATCGACAATAACATCGTCGGCAAAAACGGTTGCGTTCCATTATTAAAAAGCTTTTTATTGTTACAAAATGATCAGTCGGAAAAGCGAATGTACGTATAAATCATGCGTGGAACACGATGGCGTATATTAATAAAACATTTTCGCATGACATGTTGTACCAACAAGTACTGCAAATTGGTATGTACAGTCACGTTATTGTCATCGGATATCCTTATAGCTATATATACGACGTAAAATTAAAAAAGATAGCGAAACTCCGGGGTTATACATACATACATACACTTCACGCCTGTCTCCCAGAGGGGTAGGCAGAGACTATAGATCTCAATTTGTTACGATCCTGACATACCCCTTTCGCTTCATCTACATTCATACATCTTTTCATACATGACCTTCGGTTTCGAGTACTTTTCACGCCACCTTCGGCCAGGACATCACCAACTCCGGGGTTATCTGGAAGAAATAAGGTCAATGGGTTTGTTTGTATTAGATTAAGTTTAATTTTTTTGTGTTTTTCTAGAGTAATATAATCTAACCCCCTTACTAATAAACGCGTTGTCACTTACACAACGGTTATTACATGTCTACTTGAACTGGTTAATCCGTATTTGACATACAACTGACAAGTTAAGTTGAGTTTTGCATATCTTCGAAATAGCAAATCCGGCATTATTTGTATAGCCCTTAGTTTGTACTAAATTATGGTTAATTTTTTTGTGTTTTTCTAGAGTAATATAATCTAGTCTTAATAATAATGGCGGATTTGCTATTTAGAAGATACACAAAGGTCAACTTAATTTGTCAGTTGTACGTCAAATATGGAATAACCAGTTCAAGTAGACCTGTAATAACCGTTGTATAGGTGATAACGCGTTTATTGGTAAGAGGGTAAGTGTGCAACGTGTTATGCTTCTGTCTACACATATTTTGTAATATTATTCAGCCTATTTATTAACAACTAGCAAACCCGGCGAACTCTGCTTCGCCACCCGATGGGTTCGTTTCGTTTACCCGCTTTTCTGTTGTTTTCCTGAATTTTCTTTGCTATAAACCTCACGCAGCCCGAGACCTTTCCAACGAATGCAAAACCGTGGAAATCGGTTCGTGCGTTCTGGAGTTATAGCGTCAGGGAGGAAAACCCGACATATTTTTATATAGTAGATATCTATTTTATAAGTGATGTAATAGTTAAAATTTTAACCCGTTCTATGTGTCAAATAAATAAATAAATATACTATTGCAACCTTTCCATTATAATTTTATACATTTGCAATGTGAAAAGTGAAAAGCGTCTGTGGTCCAGTTGGTCGGATACTTGACTTGTAACCGGGAGGTCGCGGGTTCGAGCCCGGCTACTGGACGTGTACCAATGGGACTAATTTTCAGAGCCTATATACGCAGCGCATCGCTTGTACGGTGAAGGACAACATCGTGATGAAACCCGGGACCTCCCGGTTACAAGTTAAGTGTCCGACCAACTGGACCACAGACGCTCATCTCAGCTCTTCTTTAAATATATACGAAGGAAATGACGTAAAACATTGGATAAGTTTTGTAAATACATAATAATATGTTTGTTTAGTAAACATTCCTTTTGATGTTTCAATAGCTAAATATTTACTGTGTTTATTTTCACCGAGTTATTCTCGACACTGAGCTTTGAAACTTTCGCCTCGCAAGAAGAACAACAAAACTCAATAAGTAAGTACTCAACAGTAAGTACAAATGCATTACGCTCGCTATTATACTCTAGGGACTTCGTCAGTTCCTAAAATAACAGTACAGGCAAATATTGCGTAGATACATTATCCGTGTTATTTCGGATTGCCGTATGTACGTATTTAGGCGTGCTTTGTAGTTGCGTTACCAGGATTATTCTTGGCCAAGAGTATGTTATGGGCCACATATTATTACTAGAATTTATTAACATAAGCCAAACCAACGGCTGCTTGCTTCCGCGGTATCTTGCAAAGTCTCTATCCTGTTTTGTGTATGAACTGATAGGGCGATTGATATGAGTCTATTAGATCATCTAAATATGTATATAAAAGGAAAAGCTGACTGAATGACTAACTGACATATCAACGCACAGCCCAAACGGCTAGACGTAGGGTCTTGATATTTGGAACGGACGTAGCTTAGGTACCGTAGGGGTGCACTAAGGAAGGAATTTCCGAAAAACCCACAGGAACGGGAATAAACGGGAAATTTCTTTTGTATGAAAAATCTAAACGGCTCAAGTTAGACGCTTGAAATTTGGGATGAAGGTACAACTAAACTACGCAGAATGTAATGAATGAAATTGCAGGGCGTCCACTAGTGTTATGCTAAAACGCATCGCGGACAAGAGCTGTAGTCGTTGGTTTTTTCTAGGCTTTGGAGATTTTCTTTCAAATTCCCACATAAGTCGGTTTCTTAGGTACATCATCATCATCATCAACAGCCCATATTTGTCCACTGCTGGATATAGACCTCTCCAATTGCACGCCACTGTGATATGTTTTCGGCTTCTCGCATCCAACTTCTCTTTCTAAGGGTGTACCTTAGAATAGAATAACTACAGTAATTAGGTAAGTACTTTTTCTTACTTATTTTACATTATGTCATAATTATAAAGTCTGTCTGGCTAGTGGTAGGTAGAGACAACTAAACTTCACTTACTTGCTGAGGATGTAGGAGGTACCCCTTTTGACTCTACCATAACCGTTTAATCTAACCTTCATCAGTTTATTTTCATAAGTATTGTACGTTCTTCATCATCAGAAAATATTTGTGCACTATAACTTTGTATAATTATTCTCTGACACCCTCTAATTGTTCTAATTTACAATGTATGGTTGGCTGGTAGTGTTATGGACTCTGCAATAGAGTGTTAATACATAACATAACTGATAATAATGATATGTGATGATAATGATGAATTTAACCAACGGGCAAAATAACGTATCTTTCACACACACAACAAAAATTCCGCTAAAAATAATGTATCTTTCACCTGTCAACGTATTCCTTTGTGACGTAGACTGCCATTTAACTAAACACCAGTGTTCATTGACAATGCAACAGGTATTTTATGATCAACCGCCGACAAATTTTATTTACCTCATTAACAGGACAACATGAAACTATAACATTAACTAATTATTTTGTCCAGTTTGTTATGCCTTCATCTCCACCGATCTAGATCGACTATTGTACTAAAATCTCTGGTCTCCTGGTACCCCGTTATTTGCTTAGCTCAGTTTATAATGTCTTCTGTGATGCTGTACCCTGACTGCGTCCGGTTCAATCATTGTCGACAAGGCACGCGATATTGCCTACCAACTATTTTGATGAGAAGGGCCTTTGTGTATAAGTACCTGCATTCTTATGTAGCTATTCACGTGTTTATTGTACGAGGTTTTGATCCACTGTTATGCTGCCCTGGTGTAAATTGGTACATTGAAGCCGTAAATTGATGTTTCCGCTCGGTGATTGCAAATTTAATGGAGTAAATAATTCTTTCTCTGATGTTTCTCAAGCATTTTACTTTGCCGACTTGACTTATCCACAGATAGAAATCGGGAGCAAATAATAAATAAATAAGTACCTAATACCTTTGAGGGTATCTCGTAAAAAGGCTGCTTTAAAAGTCACTCACGAGCTTCAATTCCTCGAAGACTCACCGCATGTACTAATCTAATGGAGAATAGCTATTCCTAAACGATTTAAGACGAGCTAAGAAAAACGTCAAAGTTTAGTACTCAAAGGGAATTTGAGTACGTTACATTTATTGTATTTTAACGAAACTTGGAATAACTAAAACCGGCCAAGTGCGAGTCTGACTTGCGCAGCGAGGGTTCCGTACATATCTGTAGACATAATATCGCATAGTTAGAACTAAAAGGAACCAATACGAAACATGCCGATTTTGTAAATTAAGTTTTGTATTTGTATTTTTTAAATTTCATAAAAAGACTGATTTTTTTTGTATGTAAAGAATAGTTTGTGTTGTGATATAACTCTACAAATTTAAGGATATCGTATTTCCGTTAACGTAGAAGTTCAATACTTTTACAGCGTAAAGGTAAGCATAAAGATAAGTATTTGATACTTTCACAGTCGGAAAACAAAGTGATCATGTGGTGGCTCCGTTTTTTTTTTTAATTCTTAAAGATCCTTTTTTAACTATAAAGGTACTTATTAGAGGCATGAGGTGGGAGTATTATTTCCAGAAATCGCAAGAAGTTCTTAATTGTATTGTTCTCAATATACAAAATAGGTAGCCATTTTAGGGCTCAATAAAATAAAAATAAACTCACTTCACGCCTTTTAATCCCAAAGCGAGGTAGACAGAGATGCTTGCTAAGCAAATGCTCACGGTTTACGCGCGCGTATTTAACCCAACGTGACTGGGGGCGAGCCCGTCGCCGTTATAGGGTTCACACATCTTGTGGTGTGCTGGGTTCATCACCATGATGTCCTTCACCGTACGAGCGTTTAGTACATAGGCTCTAAAAAAGAGCCTCATTGGTACACGTCCAGTAGTTAGACTCGAACTCGCGACCTCCCGATTGTAAGTCAAGTATCCGACCAACTGGACCACAGACTAAATAAACGATACACATTTTATGTGTATGTTCACTGTTTTTTTATTGTAAGGCCGAAGTTCCACCAAAGCGGAGAAGAGAAACGTTTTCATACAAATAAACACAGCTCATGGATTGAGCGGGGAACTGTATGAAAAATTAGCACATCTCTCCTCTCTGCCTTTTATTTATTTTACAGGCACATCAACAACATAAACACAATATACATTAAACATTAAATAAAACTTCAATCTAATGCTTACGTCAATTACAGATTCACGACTTTCAAATCTTACAAACGAGATTCAAATCTTACAAACTAAATGATATATGGTAAGATATAAATATGCAACATTCAACTCGTAAATTCATTACGATATTGTATCTGTGCTTTAGTGGGGACCCGACCTAAATACTGTATGAAAATCACATTGCGTTTTTAAGTATTAAGGTGCGGAACCCTAAAGAGCATTGACGTGGAGTATACTAAAATTTCATTAAAACATTCTGTACGCCATAAAACTGTCACAGAAAAGAATGTCGCATAATAAGGAAGTTGCGTGGGCACCCTTCAGTTTGTGAAAACGTTCGAATTTGGTAAAATTGAAATTCTTTTGTATTATAAAATTGGGAGGCATTTAAACACCAGTGTAATGTGAGCGCTGAAGTGAAACGTTGTAAATAAAAATAATAAATACACTTCACGCCTTTTAATCCCAAAGCGGGGTAGGCAGAGGCACTTGCTTAATAAGCAAATGCCCACGCTTCACCGAGCGTATTTAACCCAACGTGACAGGTGGTGAGCCCATCGCCGTTATAGGGTTCACACACCTTGTGGTGTGCGGGTTTCATCACGATG
>SJJU01030146.1:0-11998 GCA_012932125.1 Conopomorpha cramerella | reverse complement strand
ACACTTTCGAGGACAAACCCTGCGAGAGGACGTGCTAGCAATAAAATGTCTACTTATTATATACATTTGTATGTCCACGCAAGTGTTACGTTGCTATGTGATAATGTATCTTAAGAATATCGTATTACTATCATTTAAGATAACAATTTCCTGTGCATCGGACTAACGAAAGATACGCCGTGTTTATTGGATACCAACATCCTGCCAAAGCCAATGAAATAGGTGCCTTTGTCTTAGTTAATTGACTCTAAGTATAAATACATATACAGGGTGTGATCGATAAGTGTGACCAGAAAATTATTATTACATACAGGGTGATCCGGAAATACCCCTTTAAGTCGCAGTCTTCTTTTTCTGTAGAAACGAGAAAAATGTTGAAATTGGAAAAATATTTCGCCGTGCACAAATAAAGTTAATTTGTAATAGATTGTTATTATTGTGTTTTTTTGTACGAAGTACCGTCAATTTTTTTAACAATATGCAGAAGCGTTTGCCCACCATCCTGCCTGATGTTAAGCAGTGATGTGGTCTACGATGGAGCACACTTGTTCATTAGGTACCTATTCACCCGCGACTTGAAGACTTCCAGACTGTACTGCGCAGGAAACACAGACTGCGGCAAATCATTCCACATCCTGGCGGTTCGCACTATGAATGTAGACGGAAAAGGTTCCGTGATCTCTGCCTACCCTGTGGGAAATGCCGATGTTTTTTTTTGTTACGTGATATTGAAAACTGTTAATTTGAAAAAGTGACGAAATATATTTGAGGGACACTTGAGTAGGTAATGAGTATCGTTTCAGAATACTATAAATAAATAAATATAAATATTTTACAACAAAACACACATTGCCTTCATCCCATGTTAAGTAGCTAAAGCACTTGTGTTATGGAAATCGGACAACGAAATATACTTAATTAAATACATTTTTTTTTTCTTTTAAATACATACTTATATAAATAAAACATGAAAGACGAATACATGTGGCAGAGATGCGAATGTTACGATGGATGTGTGGAGTTACTCGAATGGATAGGATTAGGAATGAGTACATAAGAGGAAGCCTGAAAGTAGCACCAGTGACATAAAAGATTAGGAGTAACAGATTAAGATGGTATGGCACGTCATGAGGAGGGATGAAAACCATGTAACAAGGAAAGTGATGAGTATGAATGTGGAAGGATACAAGGGAAGAGGGAGACCAAAGAAGGTATGGGTGGACTGTGTGAAAAATGATATGTGCGTGAAAGGTGTAACTGCAGAGATGACGAATGATAGAGATTAATGGCGAAAAGAAACGTGTTGCGCCGACCCCACCTAGTGTGGGATAAGGGCAGGAAAATGATGAAATGACAAGTCTTTGACCACCATCCTGCCTAATGTTAAGCACCGTACCAACTTTGCGTTGTGTACATGGTCTCTAAAAAATAGTCCCATTGGGACACGTCCAGGAGCCGGACTCGAACCTGGGACCTCCTGGTTCATATACAGACGCTCACTGAGCCACAAACATTACTCTTATTTTTGTCCAAATATATTTTTTAACATCGCCTGTATTTACGATATCGCATTCAGCTATAGGCACTTCGTTTTAATATAACTACACAGCTATTACGTACCTCCGTTCACGTTATTATTTAACGGCAACGACGCCATAACACTGTCGTTAATCCGTAACGAAAACAACGACATAAAGTTAAACGCTCCAATTAATATTCAAACGATTTCGCATAACTTATGCACGTTTCGTTTGTACAAGTGTTCGGGAAAATTTGTTTTTAACCGACTTCAAAAAACGAGGAGGTTCTCAATTCGTCTGTATTTTTTTATGTTTGTTACCTCGGAATTTTCGCCTGGGTGAACCGATTTGGATGGGGTTTTTATCGCACACATTGTGGTGTGCGGGTTTCATCACGATGTTGTCCTTCACCGTACGAGCGTTGCGTAGCGTACATAGGCTCTAAAAAAGAGTCCCATTGCTCAGCTCAGCTCAGCGCAGTCCAGTAGCCGGACTCGAACCCGCGACCTCCCTGTTACAAGTCAAGTATCCGACCAACTGGACCACATATTTAAATATATTCCATTCAAAAATGTCTAAAAAGACAGTTGATATGGGCACCCTACTGCACTGTGAAGGTGGTGGACAAGATCCCTGGTAGAAACTTGGAGAGGCATAAAGAGTTATAGACCACTTCTTGGCCAGCCGTACCTAGATTAACTTATTTCATTCCTGCTATTGAATACTGCAGAAGAATAGAAGACGCGCTCGCGCAGACTTCTTAACTTAATTAAAATAAAAAACGGTTGAAAATAAACACAGAGAGAAAGATCCACACTCTCGCCGGGAGTGCTTGAAGGAAAATGGAAAAAGGGAAGAAAACGAATTTTCCCGCACGAAATTGGAATTGAAATTCTGTCAGCGCCATGTCTTGACGCCTCGCGTACCGTTCAGAAACCGGCTATCATCAATTAATAATTGGATTGCGCGAAGCAACGAGTGCCTTTTTCTTAATAGGAACCGTTATTGAGCAGGCTAGCACAATAAATTCAATTGTGCGAGCGTCATACCCAAGGAATTCGTTTAATGTACGAAGCACCCTCCACTCAATGGGGGATAGAATGCAGACGACATTGTTTCGCGGGACCGCGCTTAATATCGCCGGATCCCGAACGTGCCTATGAAAATGAGTCTCCATATAGGTACACCCCGACCTCTTTGCTCGGCCGACGCTCGCGAAGGAATCCGAGCGGCGGCGGCGACGGCACTGAAAAAAAGTTTTTGTTTTTCGAAGTGCAAGTTTTTAATTGAGTTTCGACGACTCTTTGGTACGACTTTGTGGTTTTCGGTTTTGTTTTTATTTTTATTTTTTTTAAACGGATCGCGTTCAACTTTAAACATTCGGCGAAACTAAAAGTAGGTATAGGTAGACAATAGAATTGGAAATACGGAATGCAGCCAGTGGTAAAGTTGAATGCATATTTTTCTATTTATGTGCGGGTTGGCGTGGGGCTGCCGCAATGTTTAGATTGACGTGAAATAGATTTGTGAATGGTGCCGCCATATTGGATCGGCCACTCAATCTATCTGGCGCGCTGTGGCTTCGACCGGGTATTTGGGGCCATCCATCAACACTATTGTTTTTACCTTTGAACGAAAATAAAATAAAAAACTATCTAAAACAGAACGATCGCGTAGACACAGAAAATCCACCGACCGTTTTTCCGAATGTCCACATTCCGACATTTTCATGTAAATGCAATGGATCGCAATGCTTTTCGGTGAAATGGGATTAGGTTACCTACATTACATGTGGCTCCCTCTACCGGGCCCATTTATATTCATCGCCCGGTGGCGTGTCGATACTAGCGACATCTCGTGGGGAAGGAAATGAATTGGTGTAATATATTACGTTTGTTTTTATTTACTTTGGTCCTTGATACTAAGAGCGAATTGTGTATGAATATTCCAAAACACTTTCCTCCCTTACCAATGACCGCGCTGTCTTACGAGTATAGTATATATACGCGAATAGAGAAAGACATATTTGAAATGTATAGGTATTTAATTGTTTATAACACTGTTACCTAATGTAATTTACAAAAATTATATGTTAATGTTGCTGTGCTCTACAGGGTCCACGATTGTACCTCAACTGTATTTAAGACCTTATAACACATTGTGGAAAAGCAATAAATTAAAGTATTGAGTATTGACTCCTTTATTAAGTCGCTTAAAATATATTAACGCATAGTAAAATATATTAACGCATTGATTTATCCTGGACATAATCTTAACCGTGACTAGACTTAAACGTGGCCGTGTGGTGACGGAGAATAGAATACATGTGTCACCAACCCCAGCCCAACTTTCACCGTCATGGGGGTCGTAAGAGGCAACCTAGAGAACTCTCCAGAGGACGGGCAGCAGCGCTCTCTGTGAGTTAAACCACAACACCACTGCGATCGCCAACCCGCCTGCGTAGCGTGGCGATTATTGACATTTCCCACCTTTTTTTTTATCCCTATGAACAAGCTATATTTGACCACCATCCTGCCTGATGTTAAGCAGCGATGTGGTCTACGATGGATCACACTTGTTCAATAGGTACCTATTCACCCGTGACTTGAAAACCTTCAGACTGTACTGCGCAGGAAACACAGACTCCGGCAAGTCGTTCCACATCCTGGCGGTTTGCACTATGAAAGTGGACACAAACCGTTTCGTTCGCGTAAATGGCAAATCCACCTGGTATGGATGACGTTTTGCCGTTCTCCTGGTTGTCCTATTGTAAAAACGCGATGGGGGTTATGCAACTCCGTAGCACACTCTCCTAAATGCACCTGAAATTATCCTGGAAATTATTGACTAATGGTGATAAATAATCATAACCTTAATTGCGCGTGGAAAAGTACTCGAAACCGGAGGTCATGTATGAAAAAATGTATGAATGTAGATGAAGCGAAAGGGGTATGTCAGGACCAAATGGAGATCTGTAGTCTCTGCTTACCCCTCTGGGAGACAGACGTGAAGTGTATGTATGTAACCTTAATTAAATAGTTCATACAATTGCCAAGTGCACCTCCAACTAAAGCTCAAGTTGATTGAATGTCCCATCTGCTCCTTCTGTGAAAAGTAATCGAATGTACATTCACCGTTTTTTTTTTATTCCGCTGAGGGGCGGTCGCGGGAATAAAACGTTTCTAGGGCTCTTTGTTTGATGAGATAGTCGTACAGACGAAGTATGGCTTTGTCTTTTATTGACGTTAAAATGAATAGTAGTCTAAGATAAGATATTGAATGTAAAAAAATAAATACACTTCACGCCTTTTAATCGCAAATCGGAATAGGCGGAGGCACTTGCTAGGAAATGCCCACGGTTCACCAAGCGTATTTAAGCCAACGTGACAGGGGGTGATCCCATCGCCGTTATAGGGTTCACACACCTTGTGGTGTGCGGGTTTCATCACGATGTTGTCCTTCACCGTACGCGCGTTGCGTTGCGTGCATAGTCTCTGAAAAAGAGTCCCATTGGCTCACGTCCAGTAGCCGGACTCGCACTAACTGGACCACAGACGCTGTTTTTGTTTTGTTTGAAAGGTAATAATACAGAGGTAGCCCCGTGATGAAGAAATCAAGAGTTTGATGATGACAAACCAGACGAATTAAACTACATAGTATTGGTTTAACTTGGTTCTATTTGCTTCAAAATTATTGTGTTCAAATTTCTCACAAATGTTCACCATACGAGCGTTGCGTTGCGTACATATGCTCTGAAAAAGAGTCCCATTGGTACACGTCCAGTAGCCGGACTCGAACACGCGACACCCCGTTCACAAGTCTAGTATCTGACCAACTGGACCACAAACGCTGTTTTTTTTAAGCATTCAGGAGTTTGATGATGACAAACCAAGCGAATCAAACTACAATGTATTATTTTAAGGATAGTATTTAAACGTGCATCAAAAAAGTCTAACCTAACCTAACCAAAATACTGAATTAGCGACAAAATTACTGATTTCGTCACCTAATTGCCATTCTGATTATAACTTTGGCTTTTTAGGTGTGCAAGTTAGTAATTTTGATGTACATACAGTTTATTATTTTCCTTATTTTAACTCGGTTCTTTTTGCTTCAAAATTATTGTGTTCAAATTTCTCACAAATGAATGAATGAATGAATAAACTCTTTATTGCACACTGTACATTACGAATGTAAAACTAACAATGGTAAGATTGCAAGAGGCGACCTTATCGCTCATAGCGATTTTTTCTAGGTAACCCAAATGTTTATGAGGAATATTTTTTTTTGTCCAGGCGCGGTCGGCGGTGACGGAGACGACAGCGATGATAAGGAAAAGGAAGAGGAGGCCGAGCGCGAACGGCAGGAGGCCATCCGGGAGGCGGAGGAGCGCCGCAAGGAGAAGCACCGCAAGATGGAAGAGGAAAGGGAGAAAATGCGCCAGGAGATAAGGGATAAGGTAAGCAGTTATACGGATTAATTTCGGAAAGTGTGCTACGGAGTTGCATAACTAAATACCCCCATCGCGTTTTTACAATAGGACAACAGGAGAACGGCAAAACGTCATCCATACCAGGTGGATTTGCCATTTACGCGAACCAAACGGTTTGCGTCCACTTTCATAGTGCGTACCGCCAGGATGTGAAACGACTTGCCGGAGTCTGTGTTTCCTGCGCAGTATAGTTTGAAGGTCTTCAAGTCGCGGGTGAATAAGTACCGACTGAACAAGTGTGCTCCATCGTAGACCACATCGCTGCTTAACATCAGGCAGGATGGTGGTCAAACGCTTGTTCATAATGATTAAAAAAAAAAGGCTTTTTTGCTGTCGTAGTCGATTGTTCTGTAGCGAAATTAGTGAATGACCTAGCTGATTATTCTCTACGGACCGGCCTACGGTTAAACTTGGATAGAACCAAGGTAATGTTCAATGAACATGATCGACCGGAAACCGATTTCAGTACACAGAACCGGTCTCGACGTAGTTCAAAAATATTATGTCATGTAGGTACCTTGATCAGAAATTGCAGTTCGATAGAAACAACTTCGAGAACGGGATAAACAGAAGATTTCAGCTGGGTTGGGCAGCATTTAGGGAAGTTACGTCTAATCTTAGCATCATAGTCTGAAGACAAAAGTCTTCAATTAATGTGTTCTGCCTGTAATTCCAAACAGACACAGTCTCAAAGTTGCACAGCGTGCTATATAAAGTGATATGCACGGCTTTCCTCTGAAGGATCGAATCAGAAACGAAGTGATCCGACAGAGAACCAAAGTCCTCGACATAGCTTAGTCTAGCAAGCTGGGGCAAACAAAATCTCGCATCGCGACAAACGGAGTGTAGGACGCTCGCAGGCAAAGTGGACTGATGATATGCGCACACTATGATATGAATGTGCCCTTTGTACTTTGAGTGCAATAAAGTATTAAATAAAAAATAAATAAATATGATGACTGGCAAAAGTTGGATGTGAGAAGCCGAAAACAGATCACAGTGGCTTGCCAGCGTGCCATTGCAGAGGCCTATGTCCGCAGTGGCCACATATGGGCTGATGATGAGGAGGAATGAATATTAGCCTAGTGAAATGAGAAGTGTATCAGGGGACTCCTATTTGGATAGTTTTACTATTCCCGCATAATGCGCCCTACAGTAAGTAACGAGTGAGTAACGATTCAAAGTTCTACGTCACTAAAACATAAAAAATAGCCGACTGTACAAGTAGATGTTATGTCGGCAGAGACAACGTTCTATAATATCAACACGTGAAAATCGTATCAAAAACAGCAGCTCGTAAAAGTTTGGGCACCATAACATGATTAGACGCATCACAGGTGTCATATCTGGTCATTGTCAATTTGTAACACCGATTCCTCCCTTTTTGTAACGCCATTTTGCCACTGTCAACAAAGTAATGAAAAACAAAAGAACGAGGTGTGTAAAAAAAAGAGGTTTATGGATGCGATTTAGAAAATTTAGGAAAATAGATATAATAGCTATTTTTATCGTAAGTTACATTTTATTGAAAATACACCCACGATTAAGTTGAAAAATACACCCATTGGTACATGCCTAGTAGACTGGTATAGTCAGATCTCGAACCGGCAACCTCTTGTTGGCAGATTCGCGTACCCAACTGTACCACTAGACCTTACAGGTTCAAATACGTCTTATTATGAATGTGTGAATGTTTTATTCTTTATTCTTCGCTTAAAGAAACTTTTAAAAGTTTGAGCATTTTCCATATCACGAAATTACAAATCAATTTATAATTATTTTAATAATCCTTTCTTTGAAGTTTCATCATCTGCACAGTCCAACTTTCTCAATTTAATTTCGGTAATGGGGAACTTCTACCATTGCTTGAATCCAATAAATGTTTTGAACAAATAGCGCCGTCAATATAATTAATTACGAAAATGAACGACTTCAATAATTAATATTTTATGTTGACTTTTTTTGGTTTTGTTTAGTATTATAATTATTTTGACTACATTATAAATGAGTTATTAACCATGCATTAGTGGAATTGATTATTATAAGTATATACGTTCTGAATAGTAAGTAGTAATAACGAAAAATAAATATTTTTGTACTAAGCTAGGTTCACAATATACTGTTTTTTTATCACTGAACAAGCGTTTGACCACCATCCTGCCTAATGTTAAGCAATAAATTGCATTTAACATAAATAATACGATGTTAAGATTCATGTCGCTGTGTTATTCTCCTTAATACTCCGAAATTGCTTAACCGATGTGGATGAAAAACAAATATTTTAACAAGTTCGTTAGGTATGAGAAACGTCTCTGCTGCTAATTGAATCTCTAGTACAATATTTTTATTTATTTATTAACTTTTAATACAATACCATTACAGGTTGCCCTATTGCAATATAGTTTCTTAAAATATTTAATTAAACTAGTAGAAACTATTTACATAAGCTCAAAAATTAAATAGAAAAAGAATAGAAAATAGTATGCATAAAATAGAATAGAATACAGATTAATTCAAATTACATTTTGTAGCATAAAGTAAAGAGAGCAGCTTTTTTGAATTCATTCAATGTACAACTAAATAAATCCATATGATAGAAGAACATTTGGAGGGCCAGCTAAAATGTATATAGGCAGGTTCCTTTATCACTACCGGAAGCGACCCTAAAAAACAATATTATGACAATCGTAATGAGTTTGCTGAACACGTCAAAGAAAAATATAGGGAGGAAAACCACACACCGCCTACATAATGTGAAATCTTGTTACAAGGAGGACAAGTATTTTTTTCAGCGTGGAAATGAAAAAACAATTTAATCTCCATACAACCTAGCCATTTTTTTGCCGTAAGAGGCGACCGATGGAGCTCTCCAGAGGACTAGAAGCAGCGCTCTCAGTGAGATAAACTATTACACCACTGCGATCGCCAACCGGCTTGCCAAGCGTGTCAATTATTGCCATTTCCCCCAATTCATTATGGAAATCATTTGAAGAGGCCGTTGTCCGGCAGTGGATGTCATGTGGCTGATGATGATAATAATAAGTAATAACATTACATAAAATTTTATGGGGAATGTATTATATTATCATACTCGTGATATCAATAATGGTACAATCCAGTGATTCCACGAGCAACGATCGAAATAGAACTAATAGAACTCAATTGGCTTAAATTGGATGCCAAACATTCACCACGTGCCGAAATATCCTAAACGCAATGTTGTAGTTTCTTAATAATAATTATACATTTATCAACACAATTTAAAACAATAACAATTAATTAATGTGAAGAAGAAGTTCGGATACTAGACTTACTTTAGACTTATTAGGACTCTTTTTCGGAGCCTATATACGCACCGCAACGATCATACGGTAAAGGGCAACATCGTAATGAAACCCGCACACCACGAAGTGTGTGAACCCTATAACAGCGATGGAGTCACCCCCTGTCACGTTGGGTTAAATACGCTTGGTGAACCGTGGGCATATTTACTTTAGCAAGTCCCTCTGCCTACCCCGCTTTGGGATTAAACGACGTGGAGTGTATTTTTTATTTTTGTAAGAAAGAAGAGTTTCAACATGAGCTATTTAACACTTGGCTTTGTTGTCTGACTTTTATCTGTAAAATCTGTTACGTAACACATTGCCGGACAGTAAAAAAAACACAATAGATTTTTTGTTATGACGGCTATAGCCGTTCACTGTCCGGAAAAGGGTTAACTGACGGTAGTTTGGCGTGACAACGTCAAATATTGCAGTAGCAGTAATTACACTCGCTTGCAGAACGGGATAGGGACCGAGTTATTAAACGTTTCTACGTCACAAATAAATGACAGGAGTTGGAATTCAAAGAGCGACATCTAGATTAGTATTTTTTAGAGTTTGACAATTGTCCAGGAATAAAGGTACGCGTGCCTGAGTTGCATTTTCTTTTTCCGAGTGACGTTGAAATGAAATGTCACTAGATCTCGGCGGGCGATTCGTCCGAAGCTAACATTTAAGAACGGAATTCCGGCAATCGAATTCTGGCATCCGAAATATTACAATTCCACGTTCTGACGGAATTTTGTGAATAGCCCCTGAACTAACGATTGTCGTTTTTTTTTCTTAATCACTATGTATAGAGTTCAATATAATATAATCACTATGTATCACAGTTCATATTACTTTGAAACGTGATGATAGCAATGGATTTTGCATTGTAAAGTTTAGGCATGCTTGTATTTGGTGTCTGTTTTATGGCGTCCCTTGATGATACCATGTTAGTGCGTAGATAGTACCTAAGTACGTTTGAATTCGGTAAATAAGATTCCATTCATCGCATGCCTATGTTGTAGTTAATATTATACAGACATGCCTACAACAGCAGAATGGTGGTCTAAAGTCTGACTACTTATATAAAATATTATCACAGACGCGAAACACGACTGTAAGAAAAAAGTTACTTCCTTTTTTAGTTGGGTTTGGTATTTCGGACGTCAATCAGTAAGCCTGTCTATAGGACTTCAATCAATAAGCCTCTCAGAAAAAAAACAAAAACTTTAGTGAAATGCCCAGGATGATATTGTTTAAATTATATGTCCAAATCTTTTTATCAAAATACTGCGCATAACATTCTGATTCAAGGTACGCGGTATTACGGTATTTTTTCCTCTATGATGTTTAGGCAACCATACATTTTATTTAAACATGAACATGAAAATTTAATAAAATCCCAAAAATAAACAAACAGCAGCCATGTTCTTATATTAGCAAAGTATTTTTTTGTAGGTAGATCTTCAAGGAGACAGATACAGACGTATAAGTATTGCAGCCGTACTAACCTTTTTTGCCTTATAGAAAAATCTAATTTTCATAATGAAAATTATAAGTGAAAAACTTCACGCAGAGCGAAAGGAAAAATACGGGTATTGTCTATTTTCATATGCAGTAATAAAACAACACCAAAAAAAATTCAATATAGTCAATTAAATAACTGACGAAACCTGTGGCGCATCGTATTTTGTTTCAATGTTTATCTTAGGTTAATATTCAGAATTCATACATTTATTATTCAAAACTCATACATTAAATATTCAATACATCAGTTTAATGTTGAATATAAGACAATACAAAAAAAATAACTTAAGTTTAAATTTGAAAATGTGATTTTCATCATAACTCATCATCATCATAACCAAAATTTATCATAGAAACTTCCCTATGTCAACAACATGCCTAGTAGGTACTAATTACCCGTTCACCGGTGATTTGAGAAAACAGATTCAGTCAAATAGCTACTCAAAATATACCTACTAATATTTTATTTCTTTTTATATAGTGTAATGCACAACACACTAAAGAACAAAAACCGAGAAGCCAGTTGCACGTCACATCGGTGCATTAACTAAGTTATATTATGCCACGCGGAGCAATTCGAAGGTATTGAGTCAAATTGAAATAAATGGAAATCAAATCGTGCCCGGACTCCAGATACGTCCGTGACAAGGGTCCTATATAGACTGTCGAGGCACTCCGTAATGTAAAAAGTCAAGGCAAAGTAACAAAAACTTGAGAATTTATAATGAATTTTAAACGAAGGTGCATTTCAGCAAATTTAGGATAGATTGAGTTGAAAAGACTTTGAGATGGAAATTAAAGTTCGTGTTTCTAATTAATTTGTAGACGTTGTTGATTGACTACATAGGACCGGTAAGCTTAGCATGGGCTCTTGTCTGAGCGTCTTGTCTTTCTGTTGCTCGCGTCAAATTAGTAAAATCTATAGATTACTTTATATTGTATTTTCTGGCACTCTTTAGTTTTTCAAACTTACAGTGCATGGTTGACTGGTAAAAAGTACTATGGCCTTTCTGCCTTTGTCTCTCAACTCTCTGTGATAAACTAACGGAACTAAAGTTTATTTCCGACAGAGAACCAAAGTCATCGACATAGCTCATCGTTTTAGCAAGCTGAAGTGGCAGTGGGCCGGCTATATTAGCCGTAGAACC
>SJJU01030133.1:0-10737 GCA_012932125.1 Conopomorpha cramerella | reverse complement strand
TCGAACCCACGACCCTACGGAATAGAGGCAGACATGCTGACCACTACACCAACGGGACCGACGGTAAATATAAAAATTGCTATCCTCAAAAACATTTCCGAATAACCTCATCGGCATGCCAGGCGCCATAACCAGGCTTCGTGGTCCCCGCAAGATGGCCCCCTGGGAGGAAGGGGCGAGGAATTTACGTTTACTCTTTGTCCCCTGTCTCCCATTTACCAGAAATCAAGCAATGTGGTATGTACTTAGATACACACATGGTACTAGAATTTATTTTTATTACCAAGTTGCCAATTATTAACGGCAATGGTCTCACCCCCTGTCACGTTGGGTTAAATACACTTGGAGCCATGGATATTTGCTTTTAGCAAGTGACTCTGCCTACCCCGCTTTGGGATTAAAAAAGGCGTGAAGTGTAGTATATTTGCCAACTATGTTGCGCTGATGTACCTACATAAAAATAATTTAAAAAAAATCATACTTTAAGGTTTTCTCATGGATTTTAAATTCTAATGACATGAATCTAACTACGTGGTTTCGCTAAGAGAATATCAGTAGGTACACAAAAATTTTGACATAAAATTTAGTCCCCTGGTCGCGAATCACAGTTGCTAACGTGCCGGGGGAGTGGTAGGTTAGTCCCATCGTCGTCATAGAGTTCACACACCTTGAATAAAATACTTGTTTTATTTCGAAAACATCTTCCATTTATTTTTTAAAACATATCATTTTGTGAAGCTTTTTAAATTTATAGTATAAAATCGTCGAAGATCCACACACTCTTAACCAATATCTAGCTCACTACGTACTTATTGTGACGCTCAGACCAAACCAACAACTTGGACGTTACCTGTCAAGAAACTGTCATGACTGTCATACTTTCCAAAGTTTGACAGCAGTGACAGTTATCCGCCCGAATATCTGTCAGAAAAACGTCGAAGAAAATTCAACATAGGACGTCCAACGCTGAGATACAAATGTAATCGCTATACACTTGGTTGTCAGTCACATCCATTCTAAAAATTGTTCATGGATTTATCAATGTGTCAGAATTTGCTTCTTAGCTGACGCCGACTGTAAGTACCTACATTACTTGAATACCCTTTAGGTACAGTGCACCAGCAAAATGGTCATGCTTGATTAAAAAGTAAAACTTTTATAATGTTACAAGGAATAAAAACAATATACTTCTCTAATGATATTCATAACCCCACACACCTCAGGCAAGGTTGACTGATGATATGCGCAAGATGGCTGGCAGATGAATTGCGAGAATTTCATAAAAATGCCTTAGTGTGGTAAAACATTCTATTGACCAACCACAGACCCTATAAATGTAGGACTGGGACAGTTAAACGTTTATTCAGGGCCAAATCGATTTTCTGTCGGGTTTTTTTTTACAAGATCGTCCGGCAAGGTGGTCAACCCGACCGCTAGATTATTCCAAACCGCCCGAAGGCGTCTAACCTGGCTTAACGACTTGCCTGCTGACGTGACGATAATCAAGTCACCAAACAGCTTTATGTTTCAAGTGATGCTTGAGTAACAATACCTAAGATGTATTTTTCAGTTCGATCTGACGAAAAAACGTCGGGTAAACAACGAAGGTAGGCTGAATGCTTATATTTGGGTAATTTCCGCGTCGTAATACCCCGTTTTAAAATTTTAATATAATATACCGTTTGTTTCCCGTGTCTCCCACTATTTAAATAAATACATTTTTACACACGGTCACCTGAACCCAAACTAGGATACCCTGTACTATGGGTGCCAGAGACTGATACACTTAAATAAATATTTTTAAATACATACATAGATAAATAAAACACCCAGACGCACATAACAAATGCCTCAGCTCATCACTAATGCATTATGTCAGTGGCGCAGTGGCGGGCCGTGAAATTTTCATCAGGGTAAGCTGTCTCCTATGAGTAGGTACATACGACACTAAAATAACATTTAGTAGGTAGATAGAACTGAACAGATCGTTGTGGAATGTGGATGCCTTCCTCTTCCCAAAGCACTACATAATAACCTTATTCTGCCTAACTAAGTAAATACACTAAAAAAAACAAGAAACTACCTCATAATAATACCTTGTGTTTGCTCCAAGTTCAAATAAAAACAATCCCGGCGAAATTCGTCCGCGACTCTGCACTTTTCACTCATATTTATTTCAGAGAATCGACCCACATTTGTAAACAAACACTTTTACACACATCACTTTCACACCTTAGTCTCCATTTTTGTCTAATTTAATTATTCTATTACATAACCTAAAACAATATGCATACTCCAATATAAATAAACAAAACTTGCAATATGTCAACATGGCCGGCATCTCTCTCGCTCGCTCACACATCACTCATTCTCTGTCGCACATATTTACGCACTGTTATAGCATTCTAGCCCTTATTATTCCAATAATGTATGAAAAATCGCGGAAGAAGCTGCGCTTACGCTGTGGCGTAAATTTCTCCATATTTTTCATAGTAACGCTCCGCGCTAATAGACCGAGGTGAAAGGAATGTATACAGAGAAAGAGAAAAAATAGGAAGCTTGAGGTCTAGCAGCTTCCCCGGGCTAGACGATGCAACGAAGCGGCAACGGCCCATGAATTTGTTTTCGTTGATGCGCTAAATACTATGTTTTGATTGGTTGAGGCGAAATTTGTGTTACCTATCGATGGAACGATGATGCAACATTGCACGAATTTGTTTTTGTTGACACGCGGAAGAATAGATTAATGAAAGATTAGTGTTTTGATTGGTCTAGAGCGAATTTGTGTTTTCGATACACATTTTAAATAACCGAAAGTCTGTTATAGATAAATTGTCTAATTTACAGTACCTACGTGACGACTAAATGTGTTAAAGATACCTAACTACGCTAATTGTTTTAGTCAATTTGCCAGGGTATGCAGAGCTTATTTGCTTCTATGGACGTACCGCCCCTGCAGTGGCGGGAATCGAACCCGCGACCTTCGTCCTAGAGGCAGATGTCCTGACCACTAGACCATGCCGGCCGTCGTTTGCCCATCAGTGGGGGCAAACGCAACCAAATTCCTCCCGTTGATCACCTCTTATGGATATTGGGAACAAGACAATTTTTCCGATAGAGCAAATCTTTTAAAACCCAGTCGTCTTTTCCTACAATAATTCTTTTTAATTGTTGTAAATTTCATAAATAAAATGAACGTGGTATTGGCGTTAATGTTGAAACCTTTAAGTAAAATAAAAAACCTATGTAAAATAATATCACAAAACTAAACATCATTATAATCGTAATACCAAGCAGTTTAAAAAAAATACAATGACATTCGGAAACTTGGAAACGAAAACAGCGCCATCTAGGTTAAATATTTTTTTTTACTTTTAAAATCTTCCATTACCAATTAATTTTGCTTTTACCCGTCCATATAATCTGCAGATGATATCTCTGGGTACACGTAGTAAATACCAGCGGCGTGCACACCATACAGGCAAAAAGACTCTGCCTACCTTAGTAGTTTGGCTACCCGACCTAATAATAGAGTTATTGCTAGATCTTTTTTTGTTGTACTCACGACATAGGCTAACGAAGGCCCTGCTTTTTGTGGGTGAGTAGATAGGTAGGTACCTATATTTCGTAAAGACAAGTAACTTATACATAGGTGTCAACCCTTGGGGATTACTGCCTACCTTGTCATAAAAGCCAGTAGTGCAATTCTCCTGTTTTCGTCGTTACTAACAAAATCTCCACTTAGTCTAAACTCTCTTGTTACTATCGTTCTCGTGTTACTATCGAATTTCAATAGTACGTCAAACGGCTCGGAATCGTCAAAGCTTATTCTCGTAAACAAACAAAACTAAAAATACTCTTCTCAAACAAACGGTATTCTGGTAATTTTTGAACTCGACTAAACTCGAGCGTAAGCTAAACCAAAACGTAATCGTGATCAAGCAAAAATACGAGAATTGCACTACTGTGCACGCCACTGGTAAATACTGTAACGCGTCCGGTTCAATAATACACCAATAAGTACATAGCGAGCCGAAATTCAATTCATTTCAAAGTCAGTATAATTTAAAATTACGACAAATTTCACTCGTATTTTTATACAAATCTAATTACAATATATATTTATATACAGTACAAAAATAAAGTGAACAAGCTTTAGCTAGACCTATGTGAAACCGATGTCTCCTTAGATATGAAAATGAAATTAAGTTTTTCGGTACTTTATCGGTACCATCTGAACGTGCATAGGTACGGTTGGGAAAACGGTCCGAGAAAATGTTTATCATTTAGAAACAAGGAAAAATGGACCTTCTTATTTTAACATTTATACGAATTGCTTCCTTACTTTGAAACCATTTTTGTATCCAACCGTACATTTATATACATAATATTATATAGAGTAAAGCAAGCAGCCACCTCGAAATAATTAACAAGGCAAAATAACTAAATAAACTGAACCGTTTAGTTCCGGAACAATAACACTGCCTGTAATAGGGAAATTTCTTTGACGTTTTTCTGACAAATTTTCGCGCTAAGAACTGTCATTACTGTCAAACTTTGTTTGGAAAATACGACAGCAATGACAGTTCTAAGCCGGAACATCTGTCAGATAAACGTCAAAAATATTCCCCATTGAAACCTTAAACATGTTGTTGGGTTCTTCAATAATTATGCACTTTTACTATGGCGGCAATGCGGGAAAATGACAAAAAAATGAGCTATTGGATAAAAAAAATAAAAACAAAAAAATGATGATGTTTTTACATGACAGATGGCGCTTACAAAGCTACAAAATATTGAATTGATTAATACTTTATTATTATTTTCACAGCTAAAGACCGCACAAGTACGCATTGTTTTTATACATAGGTAACCAGCCAGAAAGAAAACAAAGATAAAGCTATATATTTATTTTCTTATTGACCGCACATTTTGAATTAACTTGTTTTTTAGCTTCATCAGCGCCATCCGTGGTCTTTTACGTAATCGTTTGACATTATTTTTTTTATCCAATTAGCCATTGCGAGACTAAAACAAATTACGAGCTCAACGTTTCTAAGATCAATGCTCTGGGTCGTATTACAAGTAGTATATAAATATATGTAATATTTACAACAGACCCCGAGGTATTGGTGAGAGCCTGAACTCTAGCATTTCGGATGCGAAAAGCAATTGGCAAGTGTTTCTGAACATACTTACAGACATAAGTAAGCATTCAAATAAAATATTCCTTTTTCTTCCTAAGCACAGCATAGCCACGAGTAACTAAAATAAAGTATTTCCAAAAATTGTAGTAGGAAACATATTCTTTTGTAATACATATTATAGCTTAATGGAAAATATACATATATTTATTTTTAATATACTCTTCTTCTTCCCTATTAATTTTCATTTAATCACTACATTGCACAGCTTTGTAACGGTATTTACAAAATAAATAATTGTGTGTCAAACAAACAAACATTTCCTTTACATTATAAGAGGCATTATTATTATTAATTATTCGTTGACACGAATTGAAATGAACTACGATAAATATGTTGCTATTACAAGTAATACGTCCATCGTTCAGTACAACCTTTTTTAACTGCCAATATAATTATACCAGACACATTGGACCAGAGATTTTGATGTCTATGGTGTTCAAAATAGAATTCAAGATTGTTAAAACTTAACCATCCAGCGGTCAAAAGTTCAAAATCACCAGCCCGTGCCTAAAAAGACAAATTACAATAATCCATCTGCAAATTTCAAAATCACAAGATGAAAAAGAACTATGTGAAGGGGTATTTAAAATCTACCCACAATCCGACCAACCAAGTACTAGTGTCTAATTCAGAAAATATCAGGGTATTTTGATTAATGGACAATTTTCCATGTCGTGCAATACAATTAGGGATCACTTCATATTATACAGACAATTTTCTAATTCCAAAGCTACCCTCGACCTAAAATCAATACGTAGTACAGTGAGCTATCAGCAGTCCTAACAAAGCCGTCAAGAAAGCCGCGACATAGAACGAATACGCGCTGTAATTGGCTGCTATGTCACACATCGTGCGACTTACCTTGTTTCAACCAATCGCAGTGTCTGCAGGACTAGCAAAGCGCTCCAAAAAGCCATGACAAGACTGCGATTGGTTGATACAAGCTTAGCTACACGATGTGTGACATAGCAGCCAATCACAGCGGGTATTTGTTCTATGTCTTGTCTTTGTTGACGCGCTTGCTGAGTTGCTGGCGAGACAAGTATTTTAAACAATAACTACAGGAACGCAACCTTGACTTCTCCTATGTTAACTACAGAATATAACACACGTACGTATAAGTCTAAATTGTTCTTGTCTTAGTTTCATATAGTATGTTTTTTCTTTATAAGGGTCGTGGTCATTGGAACAAAATATACACACATCAAAAGTGTCTAGGGATCAAGAACATTTTTAGCTCTAAAATAAAATCTAAATTATTTAAATCAAATCTAATCTTCTGGATTGGTCTCCTACCTAATTCCCCATGCCTGTATCAATAACTTATCACCACATTTTGAATAAATTAAAATGAATGAATTCAGTTTTTAGAAATATATTCTTGATTGTAATCTTCTAAAATGTACTTGATCCCTAGACACTTTGGATGTGTGTAGTTGCGAGCAATGAAATCGACTCTGTTTGTTACTACAATCAGTGTATACTACTGTTCCCATTTCATTGCTCGCGAGTGTACTAGATTACTTTGAATGGCGTAAAAGTATGCATAATAAACAAGTCTATTAGAACCTCTCGGTAACTCGGTAACCATTGACTTTCGACCTTACATATGGGGGCTTAAAATGATTTCATTTAAGGTCCTATTTGACCCCCCGATGGGAATACGTCGAGTTCCCAAAACCCATTTTATTATTTTTTAAGAAATTCGCACTAAAATATTAAGGGCCTTACTAATAATGGCGGAATTGCTATTTCGAAGATACACAAAGCTCAACTTGTCAGTTGTATGTCAAATACGGGATAACCAGTTCAGGTAGACCTGTAATAACCGTTGTGAAGTGACAGCGCGTTTATTGGTAAGGGGGTATAAGTTTATACCGGGTATTACAGCGCGAAAACTAAGAAAGATAACAACGAAGATAAGCATTCAGCTTACCTTCGTTGTTAGTCAGCTCGTGAGCACGACACATGTAACTGTGTCGAGACTACGTAAGTTGAATGCTTATCTTTGGTTAACTTTCGCGTTGTAGTGCCCGGTTTAAACTTTCAATACCATAACCTTGTATTGTACAGTTGTAAATTCGGAGAGAATTAGTTACGTCAATTTATATAAACGAAGAACGTTAACACCAATAAGTAGTATCAAAATTCTTAGCGAATATAATACATTAATAAAATACACCAATCAACCGCAACGCTCACGACCCTTAATAAAAAACGGACTATAGATATTTTTTGTTTAATTTTTTTTCACACCTCTAATATTTGTTATTGCGTCTCCATTAGGCTCAGAAAATGACCTGACCATGAAACCGTGAAAATGTGTACACGATCAATGTCATTCATAATTATTTCCATGCCCTTGACACTAGGTGTGGTCGGCGCAACACGTTTCCTTTCGCCATTCACCTGTCATTCGTCATCTTTCACAGAGATGTAATTTTTCACACAGTCCATCCATACCTTCTTTGGTCTCCTTGTATCCATCCACATTCATACTCATCACTTTCCTTGTTATATGGTTTCCATCCCTCCTCATGACGTGCCCATACCATATCAATCTGTTACTCCTAATCTTTCTGTCACTGGTGCTACTTTTAGACTTCCTCTTATTTACTCATTCCTTAATAATTCTGTCCATTCGAGTCATTCGAAATGTAATAAAATTTCATTCGAGTTCATCATCATTCCGCACGAGTCACGTTTGAAACTAAAAAAATTGAGTATTTTTGCGCGTCGGTGCTCAATATTTACTTGCATTTATCAACACTCCTGTGTTTCTTTCTTTTTTGGTTTAATTTAGGTACTTTGTTTATATCCATGTATTGTATGGAGTATTATCCATCAAAACAGGACTCGATTGGCGCACAAATTGGGTGCCAAATTTTTTCTTCACACGCCAAAAATCCTTGCTACACTGTACTATGCATAGAATAAGCAGCGCCTCTAGTGAGTAGTTCACGCAACTAAATCATTTTCTATTTAGTTTACATTGCGGAGACTGAATGAACTTGTGAAAAAATATGAAATGAAAATCACGCAATGGACATAGAAATGTGACTCGAAAGAACAGTTGACACGCCTCAGGGAATTGATATATATAGTTACTTACAAATGTATGACAAATGACAGACGCTGATTAGCGATTTATACGGGCACATTATTTCATGGTGGGCTCAAACCAAACACAACTCCTTTTCTGACAAAATGTACGAAAAATAACGCACTTCTGTATCTAAACTGTCACTTTTCACTACCATGACAGTTTGATCCAAATATATACCCTTCAATATATCGCATAGTTAGAAGAAAAAATGACCCAATACAAAACATGCCGATTTTATAATTTAAGTTTTGAACCTTTTATGTTAAGGTTCAATTCCATAAAATGACATATTTTGTTTTGTGTCACTTTTGCTCTAACTGTGCGACATATCCGCTTCAGTGTAAGGGACAGAAAATGCTGTCCCTTATTCTTTCACTCCTGCATGTTTTTCATATTGTTGTCTCCTTTTATTCTTAAACGTCAGTTTTGGATTTCAAGTGTAGTTGTGTTTGGTCTGAGATTGTGGGGCTAAACTCATTCTTCGATTTTATTTGCTGACGTCAGCAAAAAAAGTTACGCGCTAAAAACCTAATGTGAGCCTAATGAGAACCCAAAAAAAATCTAAACAATAATTATATTATAATTATTCAGTTAATCTCTGTAATGCTTATAAATGCTTGGCTTTTATCGGCACCTACTCACACAACATGCATTGTTATAATCTTACACTAAGAACCACCAAAAGGAAACATGAAAATGATGTATTCAAATGAGAAATCATCAAAGCCATTAATTTTGGCAGTTCCAGTTTCTTTTTCTGTCACTAAAGTCAAACTCTCCATACAAAATTTGTGACAGAAGTAGGATCGAAAAACTGTCAAATAAACGTCGTTAAAAATTCACAATTGAAATTGTTGCTTTTTTATAAATTTGTTAGGAAAAGCCAAAAAATGTGTTCCAATGCATCGCTGATACATTCAATTTCCATAGACAATTACCTTACAATTTTTCACAAGATTTCCTTCGTTTTTTAAACAATTCTTCTACTGCTCATAAACACATTTATGTATCATTTTTTAATGAAACGCGTACAGACATTGTAACTCAATATTGTTCACCGGGTGTATAGGCCGTCGAGTAAAATAACAAAGGTAAGCTCGAGCTTGTCTTTGGTTATATTCGCGCCTATACACCCGGTGAACATTTATGTATATACTATAGAATTATGTTTACTCTGTGAAACGCAGACTTCTGACGTTTCCCGTAGTGCAACAAAAATCCTCAATGGACGAGTTCGTCCAGTGCCTTATCCTTGTTAAACCTGTGCTTGGCAAGCGCTTGTGACACCTTCCATTCCGAGAAACCGAGATCCATCAACTCACTGATCATGAGCAGACCCTCGATTATCTGAAATTACATAGGTTTTTCATTAGTTAAGAAATTACATATGTCCAGCAGTGGACAAGTATGGGCTGATGATTATAACTACAAATATAACTACATCACTAATCTTAATATATAAAAGGAAAAGCTGACTGAATGACTGACATATCAACGCACAGCCCAAACGGCGAAACGTAGACACTTGAAATTTGGTACGGACGTAGCTTAGATACCATAGGGGTGCACTAAGAAAGGAATTCCTGAAATTCCCACGGGAACGGGAATAAATTGGAAAATTCTTTTCTATGAAAAATCTAACCAATCAAATTTGGGATGCAGGTACTTCAAAACTAAGCGAATGAAATCGCGGGGCGTCCGCTAGTCTATCTATATAAATAAAAATGAATCGCCGTTCGTTAGTCTGGCTAAAACTCGAGAACGGCTGGGCCGATTGAGCTGATTTTGGTCTTGAATCACACGTGGAAGTCCAGAGAAGGTTTATAAGGTGTATTTATTCCAATACACCGGGTACAAAGGCGACTTCTTATGGCAAAACAAATGTTTGCAGAGACAACTAGTGTGTTATAAAAAAAAATAAGTAAAAAGTATTTATTAACTTGAAGGTTATGTGTTAGTGTATGTTAACAGTGGCCCCCGCACTATGCAAGCATGTATCGCGGGGGACCTTATGCTAAATTAACAAAATGTATTTAAACAAACGCCGACTAGGGCACAGAATAAAATACATCCCAAAATAATGCTTAACAAGATTGATTTTATATGTATAATACATGCATATAATAACAGAGAAACACTGATAATAATGTATATTGTCAAAACAATGCTTGCCGGGTCAGCTAATAAATAATAAAATAATGTAAAACTATTATAAAATGATTGGAAGCCTGAATCAATTAACATGATAAAATAGCCATTTTAAAACTTTGAGCGGTAGGTGGAGAGCAGTAACATTATAATAACTCTATAGAATATTTTTTCCTTATCATTAACAAGCTGCTTAGACAAGCAAAGTTATCTTTCTGTATTTTAAGAGTATGAGATAACATTAATTACATTATTCACATTGCATTGTATAAAGTA
>SJJU01030097.1:0-17324 GCA_012932125.1 Conopomorpha cramerella | reverse complement strand
TCCTTCACCCTACGAGCGTTGCGTTGCGTACATAGGCTCTGAAAAAGAGTCCCATTGGTACACGTCCAGTAGCCGGACTCTAACCCGCGATCCACCAACTGGACCACAAACGCTCTTAACTGAAAATTAACTGAAAATGAAAATGTGAAAAAAACACAAATTCACATACACGCACAGACATATTTAACGCATTTCAACCCTACAGCGGGATTATAGGGCAGGTACTTGCTTAGTAAATGCCCATGATTCATCAATTGTATTTAACCCAGTGATAAAGTGTGAGCATAAATGAAATTTTAAAAATGTTTTTTAAAAAAATCTACCTCTGTGTTTGTTGCACTTGATGCCAGAATGTTTAGTTCGCACCTATCCATCCGTCATCGCTTGGCACTTTCGCCTCTACCATTATACGCTGACTTACCAAATACAAGAAACTACACAGTCACTCGTTTCAGATTAAACGCATATTATTTCACAAGGCCCGTCAACAACGAGTCGACATTGCGAACCGCTTATTACCGTTGCATACGTTGGAACTAGACTAGTTTTACACGGTTTGTTTTATACACAATAAATATATGTATATATGACACGTATACGTTTCTGACGCGAACCTTCAGAAACACTCGACAAGAAAATCTATACATTTTCTAGTAGAATTATGACCCCGCGTTGTATGCAGTTTAAAATAGTGTATAGAGGTATTAAAAAGTGTTTATTTCTCAGCGAACGTTATATGATAGTTTTGCGCACGATTTGTGATGTGTCAGATTGCGAATGTACTGGTATGCACGCGAATGCAAATATACTTTGTGTTTACTGTTTTACAAGATTCCTCGTGCAGTATTTCGCGCCAAAATACATTGTATGATCGCTATGATGTATCACCTTAAGGTTTATAATCCAGTATATTGTGACCTGTAACAAGTATTTCCGCGGCAGAGGAACATATAAAAGAGAATTAGTGCGGTGAACTTGTTTTCGTATGAGTATTGTAAAAACGTACTGACAAATTGAGCATTTTTTATTTTGTTCAAACCGGAATAACAATTAACATAATACATACTTGTGTTTGCTAAATGTCGCATCTTAAATGAGATGAATTAATAAATTACAGAGAAATGGTGGTACTATATCAATACATAGTATAAAGCAAAGTCGCCGCCCGCTGTCTGTCCCTTACATGGGGACAGACAGCGGGCTTAGATCTTCTTTTTTAGTAAAACGGATTTTTATGCGGTTTTCTTACGCAATACTCACATTAGGAACCATGATTTATGCTAAATTCGTAATATTCTGCCATTAACAGCTTATGTTTCGTGTAGTAGCTCCGAAATGGATTGCAGTCCCAAGCGGTCCCGGTCCATTTGCCTACTCGGCCTTCTTAATCAACAACCATTCTCATTTAATATACATTTGAGAGCAAAAATTCCAGGTCATACAATATCTTAACATTTCGGAAATGAGAAGTGCTAACTATATACATAAAATAAACAAATAACTTTTACGTAAATTTCATAAATCATAGGCACTTTAATATTTCTCTACAGTCCGTTTTGTGTTTTTTATTATTTTTCTTATTGTTAGGATACGTTTATTTTTGATGGCGCCAAACTGCATAACAGTTTGTTCGCGTATTACCTACAAAGTATAGTTATTTAGCTTTGAATATACTTGACAAACTTTATAGTTGTATCTCATCTCATTTAGAACAACGTCTGGTACATACAGGGCTTCCGTACGTATACACTAAAAGTTGATAAATTATACTTTCAGTTAGATTTCATAGATTTCCCGGAAATGTTTCTCTCGAGTGCATATATTTATCTTTCGTAGCGTTGATTAACTTAACACATTACACAGAGGAATATGTCGCAACTGCGTGCGGTTTACATTTATAAATAGCTTACGTACTGAGTACTGTCCCATAGACAAGTCATTTGTAATGCGGTGTTCCCACATTCGGACTATTGCTTGCAACTTGTGCATGTAGATTACTAGTCTTCGACTCGAAATGTGGATTTTTCTAAACAAAGAAAATCTGTCGAAAGAAAAGAGGAATTATTTTATTCTATGATCTTTTGTGAAAGATATTTTCATTCCCTGAATGTCATTTATGAGTAGGTAAAACTAGTTGACCCGCCTTACTTTCTTTTGTTAATATACATTAATAACAGTGTTTCTCTGCTATTATATGTATGTTTTACATGCATGTTTTATACATATAAAATAAAATAATTTCTATGGAAACACTATCTACTAAAGGTAACTGCATCAAAATTCGTCTCGTAATTTTAAAGATCTAAGCATACAGGGACAGACAGCGGGAGGCGACTTCGTTTTATGCTATGTATTGGTGACAGTGGAGTGCACACCATAAAGGCAAAAAGACACTGCCTACCTTAGTATTTTGGCTACCGACCTAATAATAGAGTTATTGATAGATCCTTTTTTTGTTGTACTCACGACATAGGCTAACGAAGGTCCTGTGTTTTGCGGGTGAGTAGATAGGTAGGTACCTATATTTCGTAAAGACAAGTTAAACAAGGTGTCAATCCTTGGGGATTACTGCCTACAAAGTCAAAGCCAGTGCACGCCACTGATTGATGATATGGTAATCGTATACATATAAATACATATTTTCTATGTATATATATTTTCATTCCCTAAATGTCATTTATTACTAATAAGTTTTGCTTCATACAATCATAGTAATTTGAAGACAACTATCGTAAAGAGAAACGTATTTACATCAAAATGACATGTAAATGAAGCTCGGGTCAAATCAGTCGGTTGCTTGCAGACTATTTCCAAGATCAGAAGCTTTCAGGAGGCGTCTAGACATTCTCATTATTGCCGCAACTGTTTCTTGCGTCTCGTTTTAACAGCACCAGCTGTCTCGCTCGCACAGCTGGAATAAATAGGGCTGTGAATTTTAAAATTTATTTTATTTGTTACATGTGTTTTTTATCAACAAGGTTTATATATATATATAAATATTACCTTCATTGATCCTGAACACTTCAAGCTAAAGCGGGTTAGGCAGAGGCACTTATTAAGCGAATGCCCACGGTTCATCAAGCGCAAGTATCCAAATGTGATAGAAGGTGAGTCCATAATTTAATTAATTCTGAACTGTACATTCTCGTATTTTCGTCGATACTAAAAAAGTCTCAACTTAGTCCAAACTCTCTTGTTACTATCGTTCTCGTGTTACTATCGAATTTCAATAGTACGTCAAACGGCTCTGAATCGTCAAGGCGTATTCTCGTAAACAAACAAACTAAAATTACTCTTCTCAATCAAATGGTATTCTGGTAATTTTTGAACACGACTAAACTCGAGCGTAAGCTAAACCTAAACGTAATCGTGATCGAGCAAAAATACGAGAATGGCACTACTGGGCTGTAAAATATGTATCCTTCCAAAATATATAATACATTATAACAAACTTAAAAGCACCGAAAAGGCAAACAAGTTTACTTTGATTAGATATCTGTTTATGAATGTAATAGTAATTTACATTGACGTTTATTCATGAGTTTCTGTGTCATAAACAAACACATATATAAAAAAGAAAATAAATACTTAGACTTCACGACTTTTGACCCCATAGCGCGGCAGACAGAGGAACTTGCTTAGCAAATGCTCACCAAATAAAAAAACCATTGTTCCATGTGGCAGCCCTAACAACCGCAATGAGTTAACTACTAGAATGAAATATTTACCGTCAAATGTGTTCGGATGGTCGTCCGAGCTCGGGAACTTTCCCTACACCAATCTCGCGTGGTCATTGCGAAATATACAAATTGGCATGTGCAATTGAACTCCGATTGATATAAGATTCGTTCCTGCAGTGAGTCCAATGAATATGGCCGGTATTGTTTGACCACTTACGTAAGTCGCTAGGTGTAAGTTCATAAGTATTGTTTATTATTCGCAGACTAAGTTTTGTTCTTTCGTAAAAATAATGGAGATAATTTCGTTAGTCGTTTGCTAAGTGGTTGTTATTTAACGCTTGTGGGACTGGGGTCCTAATGAGATGTTTATTTAATTAAAAATTACGCTTGTACTTACAAATGCGACGAAGCCCATTTGATGTGTGGCTAATAAGAATATTCTTTAAAGAAACGCGCTCTGACATTATATTAATAGTATAAACCGGGTATTTTCGCGCGAAATTAACCAAAGACAAGCATTCAGTTTACCTTATTTATTTGCTCGACGTTTGAACAATTTCGGCTGAATGCTTGTCTTTGGTTAATTTCGCGCCGTAATACCCGGTTTAAACTATTAATATAATAAAAATATTGGCAATCAATTTAAGCCTATCGAGTCTTGTTTTGATGGATAATGCTATGATATGCTCCATGCCATTACAATATGACTATAAACAAAGAATACTTGTAAACCAAGAAAGTGAGAAATACAGGAGTGTCCCAAAAATTGCAAATAGTCTTATTCTCTCGAAATGGAATATTCCGCTGATGAGCCGATGGGATACAGTACATTTGTATCAGTAAAAATAGTAACTAGCTCAGCATTTTGATATAACACCCGCAGCGCTGATTTTCAGCCAGTGTCAATTGCAAAATAAAGGATGACAATGCTTGTTTATGCGTTCTAAAGTGGTGATAGGATCACCCTCTTGTATTCGAAAACCCAATCTGAAACACAAATCTCTCATTAAAATCTTTGTCCTGTTCTAATCGTGTTTGTGTAAAAGAGACAAACGATACTCAATAATTAAATACCGATTGTTGTTTCATAATACCGGCCATTATGTCAACCAACGAATGTACAGCTGAATCTGCCCACCGCGAAGGAGTATTCACACGTGAGTGTTTGCAATGCTGTACACGCTCGCTGTACATCAGCTGAGGGGGCAGACAGAGAATAGATAATGACATTGTACCTGCTCAGGCACTCTCACTAGGTTAATTGCCCAGTAACGGAATATTACACGGCCATGTTAAAGTATACACTATATACTATGGACCGAGTTCTTCATACTGTGTCTTCTTAAGCGAGGATCTTATTATGTAAGCACTATAAATTGACTATAGAGTATGGAAGAATGGTATAGGAAAGCGAATTAATTACTTAATAGGTGAAATCACTTTTGCGCATGGTGATTGTGTGATGTTAACGTAGTACAATCGATTATACATTTTTAACAGACTTAAAAAAAGGAGGAGGTTTTTAATTCGTTATGATTGTCACTCAAAACTTTTGACTAGGCCAACCGATTCGGATGATTCTTTTTTTATATTTAAAGCTGGTGATTCCCGTTTGACCCCTTTTAAATTTGGAACTGTTCTGACATTGGCATCCATGTGACCACAGAATCTCTGAATTGAAAACAGAGATCGCAAACAATTGGCCTCTATAACGTACAATAAAATTCAGTAAAAAAGATAATGAACGAAAAACAAAACAACGCTAAAAACTGTTTAGTAGAACTAAACTAGTTTTTTTTGTCCTTTACTACGAAGTAAGTTTTTCAACAGCCCGGTGCTGCTCAAAGGACATTTCTTGCTGCACTTTATAATTATAATTGCGTTTCCGGCATTGAGGCATTAATTCGTTTCATTATGTGTTTTTTTTATGATATGCGTACAATTGGAAGCAATAAAAATGGGTAATTGGTCATTCGTACTTATTGTCGAACAAATATTTTCTATATTATACTATTTATTTATTTAAACATACATATAAGTCACGCACGTTTCTCGGAGAGGTAGACAGAGACCACGGACCACCATTTCTCACGATCCTGGCAAATCTCTTTCGTCTCTTCCACATACATACATGCATGCATCTTCAATTTTATATCGATATAAAACTGAATTGCTGTTCGTTAATGCCGTTAAAACTGGAGAACGGCTGTACCGATTTGGCTAATTTCGGTCTTGAATTATTCATTGAAGTCCAGAGAAGGTTTCAAATATGAATTTTATCCGTATCAGCTGTATTTCTTGCAATGAACGTTTTACCAAGGCGACTTCCTATAGCGAAACAAATGTTTGCCGGGACATGTAGTACCATATATGTACGTACATACGTCATAAACACATCAACTCAACAGTCGCAGCCAAATATTATAATAATTATAATGGCAACGGATAGAGCGCTAACCTTGAAACGCAGTACAGTGTTATTTTTTTTTTTCGCCGCCCGTCTAGATTTTCGTCCTTTCGACCTACATCTGGTAGCGACGACCGCGTTCGGGTCGTTCACACGGCCGGCTGTGTAAAGTCATTCCACTGTATCAATCAGTTGCCAAGGTTTTTCATGTATAGTTAGTTACCTACATATTTACTTGTACATGTTTTAGACATAATCCCCCTTATTAATAAAAAAACAAAACCGTGCCGTTTTTTGGTTACCTTTGTTACACCTTAGCTAATTCACTAACGTCAGTGAACGAAGAAGAGTATCAATTTATTATGCGGTTTCGGAAAAGGAGTCTTTTTCAGTTCGTCCGCGTCTGCGTTTTTATGTCGTTTATGGACCGATTTAGATGATTTTTTTTTTGCGTTCGTAAGAAGATATTTTCAAGGTGGTCCCATGATAAGGAAATCAGTTTTTTATGGTGGGAAACGCGATAAATCGAAGGGAACTTTGGAAGATCGTATGAACGGGCGATGCAAAATGGTTGAAGTTGTTTTTTTTATTATTAAGGCTAGAAATCTCTTAATTTACTGACTAATGGAAAACTAGGCTAGTTAGCCCTTGTCCACGTTAAGAGAAAAAAAAATTCTATCACAGGTCCACAATAAATGATAAATCTAACATTTTTCCCACCAGAGAATCAGGATCTACATCGCCTACAAACAGTAACGCTTTTGACAGAATATCTCTTAGGTCACCTTTCGCTATGTATGGGAAGAAAAATAACTGGTGGGTTTTTTTTTCAATCCTAAACCAATACGGAAAGCATGCGATTGTTGAAAATAATACAATTTCATCTAGAGGTCTTCTTTTCTGCGAATTATTTTTTTTTAATACCGCCCATCCCTCTCTATCGGATGATAAACGAGTAGGACAGAGCACAAACCAATCTTAGGAACTTGCTCCAAGGTTTCAGGGCACGTGTACGTTCCACGCGTAACTTGGAAATCTTATAATTTCTGTGATGATTTTTTTCAGAGCAAAGTAAATTAACGAGTGATGTAGATCTTGGAATTTCAGGAAGTTTAACGTGGATTTCTTGAATTTTCCTTGTATTTTTTTACTTACCGTTTTACGTTTTCGTGTTTTGATGTGACGATCCCAATAAAGTCATTGTTTCTACGCACAACACTAAGCCTAAACACGCAATGATAAAAAAAATATTGTATAAAATGTCGCAAATCTCTAAACAACAAAAAACTGCACTCGCGCTAACTGGGCGAATATTATGGCAGAACATTAAAAAAATCACAACAAATCAATTAGAAGTTCGCAAGGAATAAATTCGGTGTGCGCGTGTACCCAAACGGTACTTATAGCTTGGCCGCTCTTTTTCCGCACGAGATTTAATTTCATTAAGTAATTTACTGTAAGTAAAATACCGTGTTTTATGCCAACAATAGAATATAATCACTAATCTATATTTATACATTCATACTAGTAACATCCTCAATACCATTACCAGTTTCCTTTTCCACATACAGAAGTAAACATATTATGTACCTGCCTAGTACAGTGTAACTATCCTTGGAAAGACATGCATATTTATTGAGTGGGCAGTGCGAAACCTTGTCACAGCAGTGCTCGCCGCTTCACACTTTCACGCGTACAAAGACAAATCAAGGTTTGTCTGACCTAGTATTACTTGTAAACTTGTTGTTTCGAGTGATCAGAGTTAGGTAAAGTGTAACACTGGATCTGTCCGCATTGAATCCGCTCGGCCACGCCCATGGCGGAAAAACTCTATGGAAATTTTCTTTAAAAAAAATATTGTTTCGTTTTCTGTTTGACTTGATAAAAGTCGCTAAATTTTATGCGGAGGGACTTGTACAAGTGTATATCAGTTTTGAGGACACTTCCTGTGCCATTAAACATCACTAATAATATCAATAAGATTCATAGAATTGTATAGTGTATAATGTTTATTTATTTAATGTATATACATAAAATTACGATAGAAAATTTTTAAGGTATCGCCCATTATGGAGTTAGTTAGCTTTGTTGCCTTTTACGCTAAATTTTATACAGTACTAGAGCACGTGCAGTAACACTCACGTGGTCTCCTATATTATTTAGTTCTAACAAATCGATAGTAATAATTCATATTTAATATAGTTCATACCAAGCAATTCTGATTCATACACCCGGCATCATACAGTATAAGTGCCTGCTTCCATTGGTATAATTGTATCGGTAAAATAGTACTTATTACCATTGAGATAAGGTGTCGACCGCCCGCCGTGTATAATTAGAAGTATTAGCGGACTATAAATGTGTCAGTTGGCAGTCATGTCTGATGGCGAAGTTTGTAAAAAAAATAAACATCAGCTCCGAATATCGCTCTTGTATTTTAAACAATTCGAAAGCGTGAAACTAAATTGTATCACACAAAAGAAGATATGATATCTAAGAGTATTTTCTGCTGCTTAGCGATTATCCCTGTCCAATTCTCTGATGTAATTAATTTATCTAATGTGTTTGTGGTCCGACCTTCTCCGAACCTAAATGACGAAGTGCCTCGTTCAAATGATATGTATGTATTGTACATATAAACCTTCCTCAAGAATCACTCTATCTACTAAAGAAAACCGCAACGAAATCTTTTACGTAGTTTTAAAGATTTGAGCATACATAGGAAGGGACAGACAGCGGTAGGCATCTTTGTTTTATACAATGTATGTATGTATATACACATATTAAAAGTGTCTAGGATCAAGAACATGTTTAGCTCTAAAAAAAAATCTAATTTATTTAAATCTAATCTAATCTTCTGGATTGGTCTCCTACCTAATTCCCCATGCCTGTATCAGAATTATCACCACATTTTGAATTAATTATGAATGAATTCAGTTTTTGTAAATTATATTCGTGATTGCAATCTTCTAAAATGTACTTGATCCCTCGACACTTTTTATGTGTGTATATTGATGTATGTAAATCGACTGGCCATGACTCCTGTATGTATCGCGAGTATGTGTTAATAATAGTATATATATTCCAGAACTCTTATTAAAATTCTCCAAAAGTAATAAAAGGAGGTAGGTACATACGTACTTGTTTACTTCTACGTATAGACCCGTCTAGTGGAATGTATGTCTGTGTGTCGTTGCTTCGTCCCAAATAACACCCGTTCAATGTCACAGCTCGTGAATCATTCAGTACAGATATTATTTGTGAGCTTTAACAGTATGACATTTTGTTGACTTTGTAGCTCAGGGTATTTTGGTTTACGGCGCTGAAGAATTAGTACTGAAAGTTTGAGCTAAAGGTTCTTAGAGTATGTACGGATGCGCAAGTCCATCGCTAAATGGTTAACTCGTAAATGTGCTAATATCTCTGTCTCGCTCGTCACGTTAACGCGTGAAAGGGATAGGCCAGGTTCTCTTTTATGATGTACCAGTGGAAAAAAAAATAGATTTTAATAAGTCACTACAGTGTTGGTGTGAATCATACAAACATTGTAAGAGCGAGATATTTTTATGAGCGAAAGAGATATAACGGGATTAGCGTAACACTATAATTAGGTTTTGAAAGAGGTTGGAGTGAAGAGCACACGGAAAACGGAACTGATGATGACGTATAAAAAGATCTACGTATGAAGAGAGAGAGGAGAGGCCTATGTCCAGCAGTGGACAGGTATGGGCTGATGATGAAGATGTGTGGTGCGAAGACCTGACACGACATCTCTTTAACATTTTGACCGCCAGAAGATTAATTTTCTTTTCGCGATTTTGAATTCTGCTCCGATAATCATAAACTGCAAAATCACTTGTCGAATTTATCTGATTTATAAGACATTGGCTGTGAAAAGGTTAATGTGGCAGCGGGGAGAGTTGATAACAAAACAGGCATGGATAAAGATGATTTGTTAGCCTGGAAAACGTATGGGTTGAAAAGAGGCGGGCGCAAGGAGACGAGCACGCCTTCAGAGAATGGCCTGTACGCCGACAGGAAGGTAGAGCGTGGGTTGTGTTGGGCCTTTTAAAGATGGGAACCGAGACAAAAGCAGTTTGACATAATCGTAAAAATGGGTTTTCTATCTCTGCCTGCCACTCTGAGAAACAGTCGAGACGTGTATGTATGTATGTATAATTATGTACATAGTAAACTCTCGTAGTGGGGTCAGTAGATCCTTTGTAGAGCCACGATGACTAGGCATTTCTACTTCTGACCTAGGTCACTCGTCTGGCCTGTAGTGACAGGCTTGGCCGATTTTATAAAAAAAAGATGTATAGTTTTCGTAAATACATAATACTAATATAACGAGGACATTTTTGTGATTTTGGAAGTATGTTGCCCACAAATTCAATTTTTTAGACCTATATCGGTACTTCTTTCACTGTCAGAATGTTGCATTATCCTTATACGAAGTGTATGGCAAAAATACGGCGAATTAAATTTTTCGTTTACATACAAAAAAGAAGACTTTCTCCCTCGTGAGATGTATTTTGTACGGAGAAGAAAATTTTTTTTCCGTTTTCCCGCATTGTCGCCATAGTAAATGTTGTTCTGATTGGAACGCAACAACGTTTCTAAGACCATTGGTAGGGGTCTTTTTACACTAAGTATAAGTAATATAGGTTTAGAAACTGAAAATTTGCGTGAGACGCGATTAAACATTTCGCGGGAATCTTTTTTGCATTCAGTGATGATTTTCATAACTTAATATTATGAACGAAAATCTTTGTACTAACTGCTACATACATACAACATACTTGCATGCAACAATCAAACAATATTAATTAAAATCGTGTAAGATGTTGTGCGAAGTAAATCATACAATAGTGCAATACGTACAACAAGGAAACAGCGAAATGACTTGCATGACGGAAGCTAACGCTTTGCAGGAAGTAGACGTTGTTGATAATTTTCTTTATCGACTCATCATTGGACGGAAGTTTCGCTTTTGTAATTAAATTATTCACAATTACACTTATAAAGTAGTGAACTATTATATTACTGAACTATTAAAGTAGTGAGCGTCTGTGGTCCAGTTGGTCGGACACTTGACTTGTAACCGGGAGGTCCCGGGTTCGAGTCCGGCTACTGGACGTGTACCAATGGGACTCTTTTTTCAGAGCCTATGTACGCAACGCAAACGCTCGTACGGTGAAGGACAACATCGTGATGAAACCCGCACACCACAAGGTGTGTGAACCCTATAACGGCGAATGGGCTCACCCCCTGTCACGTTGGGTTAAATACGCTTGGTGAACCGTGGGTACTTGCTTTAGCAAGTGCCTCTGCCTACCCCTCTTTGGGATTAAAGGCGTGAAGTGTATTTATTTTATTTTTTTTGTTATTCCATCGACCTTAGAACAAAATTCTAATCTATCATTTGTCTTGGTCAACACTTATATCTACTTGTGTCGTTTCGATATTTACTAACTGAAAGAATAATTTCACACGTTACTTTCGTGTGCAAGAGACCGTAAAGGTCTCGTACACATTAGTGGCCTGCTTTTAGGGCGATTCCCGTAAATTAACACGACGTTGTCAATTGACAAATTTTGACTCGGAACAATCATAGAAGCGATTGCGGGAATATTTCCTAAATCATGACACTAATGAGCACATGTTTCAAATACGTTAAAGCCTCAAGCAAAGAAATCTCTGCTCATGTATCGTTTGTCTCGCTTCATTCGTCTTTGTGTAAAAGAGACAGGCTATATGCTCAAGCTGCGTTTGGGTACTGATTATTGATTCAGAATAAGGACCTTAAAGCCGGCAAAGGTTTGGAGAGGTCTACCTCTAGTCTACCGAGGTGCCTTTTATATATTCATGACGGTAACAACAGCGGCAAGCTGGCTGTACAAGATGATTTCCATCGGCTTATATACAGTCTTAGTGAAGATCAAGTGCCAAAGAGCGAATTGGAATTAAGCTGTATAGCTTTCTTAAAAACTTTACCTTCTATAAAATTTATACACTTCACGCCTTACTTCCTAAATCGACCGGTACGCTGAGGCAATAGCCAAGCAAATGCCCACGGTTCACCGAGCCTAATGCTAATAGGGGGTGAATCCCATTGCCGTTATAGGGTTCACAAACCTTGTGGTATGCGGGATTCATCATGAGGTGTCCTTGTACAACTTCTCTACTTTCTGTTCTGTTGTTAAATTTTATGTTAAAATATATCGTAATCGTGTTATAATGTGTTATTCGTTTGATAAATGAATCGATTATTATCAAACTGTATCTGCCTACCCCATAACAAGGTAACTATTTCTTCTGCTACTCTTTTTCGCACCATTATGCGTCTAGTAACGACGAAAAGGCCGTTTCATTCAAATGTTACAGATGTTTGTTAAAATTAAAGTTAAAGTTAAACAATAACAATAACTTGTTAACTGCAATTAATATGCGATAAACAATAAAACATAAGTGAATTATGTTTTCTATAAATTATTTTACACTACAATAACATTTACGTACACTTTTAATTCAAATTGTTTGTTTTAAATAAAAAATTACCTAACATGTTGTAATTCAAATCTTGCTTGGCGTGAAAGCACCCAAGCAAAACAATACGTAATATTACATTAACCAAATGTTAATTACAATAAAGATATAGATATAAAAGCTCAATAGGTAAAGATAAGACATCATTCCCAATTTTATGTCGGTCCAAATCGTGTAGCCGTTGCCCATTATGTAATATTTCCACGTAAGTCATCTTCTATTTGATTGCCCACGTAGATAGGTAGCTAGTTAACCGATGCGTACGCCACACCGCGGCGGATCTCCGGTCGCACGCGATTATGAACGAAACATTCTAGCAAGCATTATGACAATAGGGATCAATTTTATATTGCTACGCATTGGTTGGTTGACTCGTAAAGTTATGTCTTCACGTGTCCGGGGACTCTTTTCATAACGATGATGGAGAATTTATCGCAAGTCAGGTTAATGTCGTTTCTATGCTTTTTGTATTATTTTCGGACCGACGAGATTGGTGATTTGCTCGTATATGAATGACGTCTGTTGGCCAACAAAGGGTGGTTGTCGTTGATAAGTTGTCACATTTCATCGTGGGGGCGAGACTTGATAGTTAACTTGCCTATACATTGGTATACATTTAATATGTAATATAGAAATGGATACATTTTATTTATTTTGTTGGTCATTTGCTGTGACACTTGCAGATGATTGCCTATTTTTTGAAGCGACATCAAGAAAGGAGGTTACTGAATTCGTCTCAAATTAAATGTTTTTTTTTATGTTCGTCGTCATTTTATGAAGCGATTTCGTTGGTTCTCTTTTTGTTGAAAAGAAAATGTTTCAAATGTGGTGTCATGATAAGGAAGTCAAGGTTTGATGACGTCAGAACAGATTAATCGAACGGAACTTAAAAATATCGTAGGGGTGCTAGTAATTACTGGGTGAAGTCGGTTCTTTTTTTTTTTAAATTGTAACTATAGTAGGACAATGTAAAAAATTCTCTATATCAATATCGTTGTTTGAAATGGGCGAAATTCAAAACAAGGCCAGTAAACCTGCAAACTGCATACACCTGGGAATTTGTCGTGGCGTATAAATTTTACAATTCACAGAACCGCAAACGTGACAATAAAAAAAAAACTTACATACATTATTAGCTTTACAGTTTTACATATTTTCAAAGGTAGGCAATATAAGTTTTATATTTGTTATAATGGTTGGTCGGCAGAAGTCAGCGGGCAAGTGGCTAGAGAGCGGTCGTAAAGCGGGATTTCCACGCGTCGTAAACAGCTCAGCCTCGGAAGCCGAGCCTCTTTACCCCCTGTATTACAAAATCTTACCACGAGAGGCAGATGTTGACAATTGTACATTGCGTAGATTATACTTAACAATTTTGCCAACATGCACTTCAACGCCGCAATCTACGTCGAATAAGTTTTTTGATACAGAATCTTACATGACTAGCACGTCTGGAGAATAGTGTATCAGGCAGATTTAGACGGATAATGTGTATATTTATTAATATTGTGAACTGTGGCAGAGTACGGTGTAGAGAGGTGAATGTTCTGCCTGGAATAAGTATGAATTATGTTGTTTTTTTTTAATAGCTATGTATACATCATACCTAGTTATTATAACTACGAAGTATATGAATACAAAAACTAGTAATTCAGGGTAATTGGATGTAATTAAAACGGTAATAAAAGTAGCAATATTATCAAAATATTTCTTTTGGAATTGAAGACAATTAAAATAAATTTACAATTAAACCACTTGCTTGCTATAAAACAATGAAAGGCGTATAGGTTTAATTTTGTCGACATCCCCAATCCCCGTTAAAAATAACGTTAGTCCTACTAATTTTCCACTACAATATAAGTCTATCGAAAAACACTTAAAAGCTCGCACACGTTTCAGTCTAGAGTAATTTATATACCTAGCTTTACTGTCGACCTGAACGGTGATGGCCGTTCTGCGACCTCTCTACTCGGTGCTCCCGCGCGACGAGCGACGACGTGTCGACGACCCATCTGCGCGGCGGTTGCTCTATGGCCGTGGGATAATCCGTCGGGTCGGGCCGGTCACGTTTACCCGTGGAGATGTGTCAATGCCCGCCCCGCCTAATGTTGCCGATCACCCCTCTTGGGCCGGCACGGCTTCTCAAACTAGGCTAACAAACCCTTAGAAAGTCGCGCGAAATTTTCTCTTGATTGTGCTTTTTGTTATGAATACGTTTTAGGTAGAGACTACACGTAGCGATATGATCTTTATCTCAGGCATGGATGGTAAAAGAGAATTTCATTAATTACAGAGTCGTAAAAAGGTCAAACCAGCTTTCTTAATAAATTCGCTCTCATTTTATGATCTTTGGTCATATGTCATCTCTGCTCTTTGACATGTGAATGTATGTATGTACAAAGGTAAGCTCTTGGGTGGTTTTAAAATATAAATAGATGTTATGTATATTTTTACGTCCTTTTGACGTCTCAGACCACGGAGCACGTGACATGAAAAGTAATACGTCCGCCGTTGTGATTTGAACTCGTTTAATTTCTAAAGAATTGTCTCACCGCTGTAAATATTCTTGGAAATCGTAATGAAGCACGTAGGGTTAAAAGTTTGAGGAATTCTGTTCAAAGGACGTTCGGGCACGAGGAGCGACCTTGCCCCCCGTTTCGAGTTCCCCAACCTTACGAAATCAAAAGATTCGTGAGTCTTGTTAAATTGGTCGATATCTCATAGGCTTGTTTGTCTGATGTATACCCCAGCCAGGAGAATACAGTAATTATTTGCCGCCGCGATTCAAGAGATTAATGAGAGTAAAATACTTTTTATGATATAGGATTTCGGTCGTTTGCTCCCTGCTGATTATGTTTTGTGGGTCTCTCAATTTGCACGCAATCTTTTCACCGTTACTTGTCACCAGTCATCATGTATTCTATTATATACCGACATCATTTTTTGTTTACTCATACCTCAAAGAAAAAAAAAATGAGCGACGTTTTTTCAAAGCACATTAGGTGTACGTCTTTGAAATATCGATGGGAGGAATATGGCGTCAATGAAAGCGGAAAATTCAGGCTTGGATATTCACTGTCCCCCGTTCACCCCAAAGGCGGCGTCAAAATAAATTTACTTTTGAAAGATATTTCCTGACTTTCTTTTCAGGGATGATTTGTTCATTCTCTTTTGTTGGGCACAATTATTTCCCTGAGTGAACCATTATGAAATGTCTGATTTTACGTGTTTTAGTTCCTAAAGGAGATAATGAGGGGCTCGGTAAATTTACTCGATTCTTTATTGTTACTTTAACTGACTGAAATACATTACAGACGTTTTACTGACACATTGTTTTCTGTTCGCCTTTTGAGTTTTAAAAATGTTGGTTCCCACGCAGTTTTAAGACACCTATAGACTTTAAACTAATGTAACTAATGGCTTTCTGTTCTCTCTTACAGGTAATCGGCAACAAAGATCGAGTAACCCAGCAGATACAAACAAAGCTTGGGGACTACCACCTAGCGCAGTCGTTACTCGACGATCCCAGCAAGTCGATTGGCATTTGTGCCGAGCCGCCCAGTCCAGCACCTTGTAAGTACTTTTTTAAATTTGGAAATATTGTACATTTTTATTACCGGCCAATTGTTATACTTTTTTATTAATTTTTTTTAAGTCGCCAACACGACTTTGGAAATGGAGTTACGAACAAAAGTGACGGTATATCACATTTCTTTTCGGCCAGACACAAACTTTTTATTGTCGACGGAATTTGGCAAACCTTTTGTTTCGTGAGTTCTTGAAAGTGGAGCATGTTGATGTAGAGAGAAAAAACAAACGCGTTACTAACCCAAAAACGCCATATTGATTTTCTTAAATTCAAATACATGTATGTACCTACATAATACAGTTTAGTTTAGCTTACAGTCATAATGGAACATGAGTATTGGTTGTTTACTCGATTTCTAGGGGTTTCGGTGTACACAAGTGGGGGGCATCCTTGACACCGCGTCATGTAAGGTCACGTTCCATTTCACCTTGCCAAATCGCGTCGAGCCGAACACACAGAATACGTAGGTAGCTATAGTGTTACTAGGATCTTTTGGCGCGTGAGTGCTGTGAATATTCAACGTGATTTCTTGCCACTACTTTCTTTCTCCCTTTGTTGATTTCTTTCAGGTGTTTTGTTTATGCCTGTACTGTGATAATATAGAGGCATACATACACACACTCAGGTCCCTAAAATCACAAGGATTAAGCATAAAAATGAGTTAGAATGTCATTATGGGGCTTCAGTTACAAGTTGCTAGCTCATATCCTGAACAAACCGAAATCTGCTGATCCCATAATTGGATCCTACAACATACTACGAAGAAAGGCAGTTGATGCATTCTATTCACATCCCAGATCAGCATCGGATTCCAAATCAGCAGGGATATAGATACATATAATATGGAGATCTCGACTCATCATCATTAGCCACATAACGTTCACTGCTGGACTAGGGCCTCCCCCAATGAGATTCGTCATTTGGGGTGAAATGCCAGTAATCGCCACGCGGGTTGGCGATCGCAGTGGTGTTGTGGTTTAACTCACAGAGAGCGCTGCTGCCCGTTCTCTGGAGAGCTCCCTCGGTCGCCTCTTACGAACCCCATGACGGGAAAAGTTGGGCTGGGGTGGTGACACATGTATTCTATTCGCCGTCACCACAC
>SJJU01030087.1:0-11037 GCA_012932125.1 Conopomorpha cramerella | reverse complement strand
GTACGAAAATATTTTTTTTTATTATACATTTCCTGTTTTCTTTTTGTGCTCTTGTCCTACGTAAGGAAATACATTAAAATAAATAAAATAAATACACTTCACGCCTTTTAATCCCAAAGCGGGGTAGGCAGAGGCACTTGCTAACGCAAATGCCCACGGTTCACCAAGCGTATTTAACCCAACGTGACAGGGGGTGAGACCATCGCCGTTATAGGGTTCACACACCTTGTGGTATGCGGGTTTCATCACGATGTTGTCCTTCACCGTACGAGCGTTGCGTTGCGTACATAGGCTCTGAAAAAAAGAGTCCCATTGGTACACGTCCAGTAGCCGGACTCGAACCCGGACCTCCCGGTTACAGGTCAAGTATCCGACCAACTGGACCACAGACGCTGTCATTATACATTAACCCATTAATTAATTGATTTTTATTCTACAAAAAGGCTGTTTCCAATTATTAGTGAAAATTAGCAAAGTGAAATCTTTGTGTAGAAATTAGCGCTAATTTAGATTGTTTTATCACTATGTGTACCTATGCGTTTGTCCACCATCCTGTCTGATGTTAAGCAGCGATGTGGTCTACGATGGAGCACACTTGTTCATTAGGTGCTGGTTCGTTCTCCTGGTTGTCCTATTGTAAAAGCGCGATGAACAATTATTTCCGCGAAGTCCAAAGCGAAACTTTTATTATTTTACTTGGCTATCATTTTAAACAGAGAGAAAGAGGTTTAGTTGTAGCAAAGAAACAATAACAATAAAATAAAAAGATACCCAGTAATCTTTCCTAACAAAAACACACACACAGAAATTGGAACTTTTAATTTCCAATTTTACACACAGGTATCAAAATTAAAAACATACCTATAAAAAAAAGACACAATTCATGTTTTTCATTGTTTATCATATCAACTTACACCAGATGTCACATATTAGGCATATACATAATTTTATGTATTGTATAAGACATACGTATTAGACATATACATAATTTTATGTATGTGTATTGTATAATTTTATGTATAATTGTATGTAATTTATAAGTGAATAAATCTATCTATCTATCTATCTTAACATAAACCCTTTGTCAGACCTCTAATAGCGATGGCTATTTATCCTTCCGGACGACTTCGACATTTTCTTAATTTTGTCACTTTCCCAGCTTGTCTCTATTTTAACTAGCCATTTCTTTATTTTGTCTCTCTTTCAAAATTGACTCGTTCCTAACTCGTGTCCACTCTGGACGAAATCGACATGTTTTGAACTCGTCTCTTTGAATCATGCATTTTTCTCTAACATTCACTTTAAACATAAGAACTTTACCAAGTTTTACTTGAAACGAATTAGGAAGGAGTCAGGTTAGGACGGAGACAAGTTTAAGAGAGAAGACAAGTAAGAAAATGGCAAGTTAAAAAAGAGACGAGCTGGGAACGTGACAAGATTAAGAGAATATCGAAGTCGTCCGGAGGGACAAAGATTTTAGATAGATTGTATTGAAGTAGGTTACTAGATATTACGAGTACCTACATGTACATGCCATTTTAAAAAAAAAGACGACGGCGATTCCAAACTATCGTCATCAGCTGTAACTTGGCTGTAACAGAGTAGCGTCGGTATCGTATTGCACTTTTCAGCTAAACACTTTTGTGAACATCCTCTAGGTAATTTTTATAATTGTTTGACATGGTGAACTTTGTATTACCTACAGTTTTAATGTATTGAATAACAAGCCTCATAAAACTCCCATTATACTCCCTCAGTTATCAGAGATTCATTAAATTGCCATCTACACAAAGTTATGTAGCTGGAGTTGTTTGTAGTATGTATTGTAGTGTTTAAGTATGTACTTAGTAATAATATTTTAAAGAAACGCGCATTGACATTATAGTAATACTATTAATCATATTATCATCATGAAACATCATATTATTTGTCGAAGGTTAAGGTAACATTAAGTTTTTAATTAAATCGAGGCCTCAATCAAGGGCTAGGACTACAATTTTAACTTTATTGTAAAATTCCGTCCTCAGAACATTCAAAAGTTTATTTAAACTGAGCTACGTTTGTACTAAAATTGCATAGGATACGAGCTTACACGTATTCAAACTGTAGAACGCGGCGTGTCCACGACTATACCGCGATTATGTGTCGTAAAACCGAGTAATTTTATAGTTAATTCCGACACGACATGAAGTGAAAAGCAAGGTCCTGGGAAGCGAGTCTTTAGCGGCGTGATTGTGATGCCCTAGCTATATGAAGAAGAATACAAAATGATACAGACTGCCTTCTTCCTAGTTCACATACGTAATAAGAATTATAGGGGTACTTGTAACTGAAGGCCCATTTTGACATTCTTAACTCCTTATTATAATATAATCTTCGGAATGGACACTTGGCCGTTTAGTGACGGCGAATAGAATAAATGTGTCAACACCCCGGCCCAAGGTTTCCCATCTTAGAATTTAAATCACAACGCCACTGCGATCGCCAACACGCCTGCCAAGCGTGGCGATTATTGGCATTTCATCCCAAATGACGGATCTCATTGGGGGAGGCCCTCGTCCAGCAGTGGACGTTATGTGGCTGATGATGATGATACGTGATAATTGACACACGGTCACCTGACCCCAAACTGAACATAAAATACTTTTCAGTCAGCTAAGCAGAGCGCTGTAGTGGAGACCGTTGGAAAATAGGGATTAACATAATGTCCGTCCGCGTTTCTTTACAAAATTATTTAAATAGATATTAATTTTATAGAGCGACTGTGGCCCAGTTGTTGTGGTTTAACTCACAGAGGGCGCTGCTGCCCGTTCTCTGGAGAGCTCCCTCGGTCGCCTCTTACGACCCCCATGACGGGAAAAGTTGGGCTGGAATTGTGACACATGTATTCTATTCGCCGTCACCACACGGCTAACCACGTATGAATTTTATTGAAAAATAAAAATTAAGTCGACTTATTATCCTCATTTTCCGTTCAACTCGATACCGTTAATTGTGCCGGTGAAACCGCTCCGAACCCAACGTTAATAAGTTACACGTTACTCAACCTAACAGGCAACTTGAAATTCGCGATTCAGTTTACGACCAGAAATTGCTACCAAGCGGCAATTAATTTTAATTAGGCATCAAAAGCTTATCCGATACGTGAGTTGCTGATTGAATTCATTAATGGCGGCGGCGTGAGGCGTGGCTTCTTGGGCCTTTTCCGAATTAAAAATAAAAACATCCGTGCCAGGCGCAGACATGTTAAAAAAAAACATTTTATTGTAGGTTTATTTTTCAGAGATACTGTATATAGGTACTTAAAATGAGAAATTGACTGATGTTCGCTGCAATAGCTATTTGTTCCATCAGGAGATTTTTTAGGCGTTTGATTCCTACTCTACTACGTTTGAAGCCGAAAACAGATCACAGTGGCGTGCAATTGGAGAGGCCTATGTCCAGCAGTAGACAGGTATGGGCTGATGATGTATGATGATGTAAATTTGGCACATCGGCTATTTCGTAGATCAATTTTACGGAGAGCAAACAATAACTCTAGCAATTAGCTTACACATCTAATGCTTTATCAAAATATGTGCCAATTTTTTTTTACACATTGAACAAGCGTTTGCCCACCATCCTGCCTGTATCTATGCCTGCCATTTGGTTAAAGGTGGTTAAAGTATTAAATCGATCGATACGTTAAACATTTTTTTTACTAGAGCCGCGGTTGTACAGTCAAGTTAGGTATGTAGGTGTGTTGCATGGAACAATTCCCGTCACATAATAATTATTATCAGCCGGGAGCCGTATTCAAGTGGTCAGGTGGTATATCAGTCCAGTGTTACGTAGTACAGTTAAGCGCTGAGTAAATATTTCATGATAGCGGCACACTTTGATGTGGCTTCATTTGAGTTTGCCGCTGCCGCCTTCCGCCTACGCGCAGGTTCCTTTTTTGTTGTTTGCTATTGTTTGGACAATCAGTTTGTATGGTATTTCCGGTTGGTCAATTTATTCTGTAAGTAATTAGACTTATACTGGGTTAGATTAAACGAAAAAAAAATATTTTGTTCAATTATTGTAGTGTTATTTTTAAAATTAAATTACAGTGTTTTAGAGTTAAGTTTACGACTATCTACACAGATGGTATACGCAAGATGGCTGGCAGAAGCTGGATGCGAGAAGCCGAAAACAGATCACAGTAGCGTGCAATTGCAGAGGCATATGTCCAGCAGTGGACAAGTATGGGCTGATGATGATGATGACACAGATGAACTATTTTTAAAAAAAAAACCGCTGGAATTTATGCTCAGCTGAATAATATAAGTAGACGTACCTATTTTTATATAAAAAAGAAATTCGGTTAGAATAACAACATAAAGTAAAATATCTATAATAGGTGATTTTTTTTATAAATGTATTCAACCTAATAATTTAAAAGGCAGCCCCAATTATTCGTTTTCTCAATTTTATATGCTCAGGTTTTAAAGGTGTAAATGCCTACCATCAAGTAAAAGTAACTGGAAATTATAGCTCACACGTAATCACATGACCTTGTACTAAACAATATTGAATGTTGAGGCGATTCGAAGTGACCATGACCGCAGCGATTGGGTAAATAAATAAAATTCACAAAATGGCGTCGTACAGTGTCGCGCCCCCGCATCTTGGCGCTGCTATTGGCCATTGGCCCGTTCGTCAAGTGGCTACAATTCCTAGTTAATAAAATTGCTTTCATCACAATATGAATTGAGTCACAACTGTTCCTATTAGGCGTTGGATTATGTTAGGTATCATAGTGATAGTGTAATTGTGACAAGTAGAAGTAGATGGTGGCCGGCACCACATTTTGTATAAAAATAATTTAAAGAACAAAATACCGACTTCAACCAGTAAAATTGGACATACCTATATGTGGTTATATCATGGATGCCATTGTTGGAACTGAACCAAATGTATATATGTCAAGTCAGACATACATACACTTCATTCCTGTCCCCAGAGGGGTAGGCAGAGACTACAGATCTCCATTTGTCTCGGTCAGTCAGTCAGCTTTACCTTTTTAACCGACTTCAAAAAAAAGGAGGAGGTTCTCAATTCGTCTGTATTTTTTATGTTCGTTAATTCAGAACTTTCGCCTGGGTGTACCGCTTTGGATTTTGTTTATTTGAAAGCTGGTGTTTCCCGTTTGGTGCCATATACATTTGGTTCAGTTCTGACACTGGCATCCATTAGAAAACTACATATATGTCAAATTTTACAGGTTGAAGTCGGTTCTTTTTTCTTTAATTACGTTATAAGTAAAATAAATACGAAAATGCTTATTTTTATTAACTAACGTATGTGTACTGGGCAAGATACCTTCTTGTAAGCATAATTGCCTGTATCAGAAGGATGAAAAGTCAATGAAACAATATACAAGAGTTTTTGGTCCCGCTAACTCCCATTCCTGTGGGAATTATCATATATCATGTTACAACTAAGCTTTATGTTTCATGCATCCCAAATTTCAAGCGTCTCACTTGAGCGGTTTAGATTTTTCATACAAAAGAATTTTCCCGTTAATTCCTGTTCCCTTAGGAATTTCGAGAATCCCTTTCTTAGTGCACCCCTACGGTACCTAAGCTACGTCCATTCCAAATTTCAAATGCCTACGTTTAGCCGTTTGGGCTGTGAGTTGAGTCAATCAGTCAGCTTTTACTTTTTATATTTAGATAATCAAAACAGTGCAATAAAAGCTGAACTTTAATAAAAATGAGTTTATGTATGTGAAGTGTGAATGTGTGTACAAGTGAGTGTGGTGTTTCAGTGTGTATAATATATATAATAAAGAGACTTGTTCTTATTTTAACTTAATTTATTTCGGGACGTAACTTATTCGTCCGTTCACATCTTTTTCTGAAATCCTTAAACATACAAAATACGAATAAACTACTAGTGGACCCGACAGACGTTGTTCTGTCTTAAATATTAATATGAATATAAAATAAGTATAGCCTCCACGGTGGCCTGTGTCCAGCATTGGATGTCCTTCTCTGGCCTTCCACGAATCATTCAAGATCAAAAGTAGCCAAATCGGTTAAGGCATTGCTGAGTTATAACATTACAACGAAAATTGGCATCGATTTTTAGATACACCACCATAAACAATAAGAAAAATATTCATCAATGATCGACCGAAATAGTAATGTTTTTTTTTTCTTCTTTCTTGGCTCTTATGTTCAGCTTTAAAGCCGACAATTCTGCCACAAACAATGAAGTTCTCTTCGTGTTCAAGTTATAGTATAGTCATACTAAGTCGTCATTAGTCAAAGTCGTGTCAAAAACACATTAAAATGTGAGGGTGGACCATCACATTTCAATGCTGCGTGGAACTTTATACGGGAATAACAAATTGATCAAATAGGAGTCCTCTCCTTTATTTCTCACTCTCACTACATTATTTTTCATCACCAGCACATTATTACACTAAATCCACCACATTAACACAATAATTGCAGCGAAAAATTAATTAAAAAAATGAGAAATAAAGAACGCCATTTGCATCTTATCGCTTCCCGTCATAAAGTCCAATAATAATGTTCTATTAGTATTTATGGTGTTTTCTGTGTTACTAAAATGTCACCATTGAGAGCGTCTGTGGTCCAGTTGGTCGGACACTTGGCTTGTAACCGGGAGGTCCCGGGTTCGAGTCCGGCTACTGGACGTGTACCAATGGGACTCTTTTTCAGAGCCTATGTACGCAACGCAACGCTCGTACGGTGACGGACAACATCGTGATGAAACCCGCGCACCACAAGGTGTGTGAACCCTATAACGGCGATGGGCTCACCCCCTGTCACGTTTGGGTCAAATACGCTTGGTGAACTGTGGGTACTTGCGCTTTAGCAAGTGCCTCTGTCTACCCCTCTTTGGGATTAAAGGCGTGAAGTGTATATTATTTTTTTTTAAATGTCATTACATTTTACCTCTGGCTGTAATCAAAAGCCGCGGCTAGTCTGTCAAAGGTAAAATGACTGAACAATCTGTGCCTATTGTAGGTATGTCCTTGTATAATGTCACAAAGTAAAATAAAGCCTTGTTGTCTAATGACGTTGCATTGTGAGTGAGATTTAGAAAACGAAATTCAACCGTGAATCGCCAAAATCAGTGCATACATAAGTGACATTTATGTAACTATGGAACAGAACTTAGCACGACAAATGCAATTTCACCTTAAGAGCGCTCTGTAAATGCGTACTTAGAAATAAATATATCGCATCGCATTAGAATCAAACTGGTCACTTAATGGTCACTATATTTCGCCCATTTGCTATCATCATCAGCCATATGATGGAGAGGCCTCCCCCAATGATTTCTTCCATGATCATTTGGGGGGGAATGCCAATAATCGCCACGCTTGGCAGACGGGCATGCGATAGCAGCTGTGTTCCCTTGGTCGTATTTTACGACCCCCATGACGGGAAATGCTGGGCTGAGGTGGGACACATGTGTTCTATTCGCCGTCATCACACGGCGTCATTTGCTATAACCTATATATGTATATATATTTATATATATTTCAGAATACACACATCAAAAGTGTCTAGGGATCAAGAACATTTGTAGCTCTAAAAAAAGATTTATTTAAATCAAATCTAATCTTTTGGATTGGTCTCCTACCTAATTCCCCATGAATATATCAATGACTTTTCACCACATTTTGGATAAATGTACTTGATCCCTAGACACTTTTGATGCGTGTATTTTGTTATTTTGAAATGAGTCCTAACTAATAGTAATAAAAATTTTATTTCAGCAGTAATAAAAGTTTCATTCTGAGATGTCGCGCTGATTCAGCAAATCAGTGATGATTACTCTTAAGTTATCGAATGTCTGTTTCATGAGTAATTCATTTCACATTAATTCGATTCTAGGAAAAGGTACTTACCTAGTTGTAGGTAACAATAAACGCAATGTATAGACTAATTTATTGTACAGTGATGTTAGCTACTAGTTAAAGTCATAAAAGTAATAATTTACACTGACTTCATAAGATACGTTATTCGTAATTTATTCCTCAGTCCATGTCAGTATTTGTACCTCACCGCAAATGTCCTAAATTTGTATATAGTATCGACGTTCAAAAGAGGACCTTACGAGAGTAAAGATCACGAAAAACAGGAGTGTATAGTTAAGTCTGTCTTGCCTACACATAACCCGTCCACCTCGTTATTTTCTGGTCAATTGCCCCCAATATAATCCTGCGCATCTTTGCTTCCAATTACGACCAGCCAGCCGCTCCATAAAATATAAATAAAGTTTCACATAAAAACGTCACAAGTCTCAATTGTCTTCGATCGATTTTGAACTTGAACACATCGGAATAAATTACTATTTTATATGTAACAGTGTTTTGATCGATATCGATGCAACTTAAAAGGCACATGGAAATGTAGGTATATACGTCCAGCAGGATACGTTACTTTTTTTTTTTAATTATATCGACCCTTATACTTGGAAATGCTTTATGCTGGGAAATCGTTTTTAATAGCTTAGATTAGAGAACAGCTTTCAAATTCGAAACAATTTTTTTCTTCTTAATTTCACGAGAAAAACGTTGTCGGCTCTCGTATTGGATGGATTTAAACTTTTTATACAGCGTCAATAAAACGATAAAAGTGTAGCGTTTGTTTCCCATTAATATCGAGTACTAATGGATTTGCCTACGTTAAATTATTAAGTCAGTGTTGATGAAAGTTTAAGGATGTGTTGTTGATTTAAAAAAAAGTAAAATATTCATAATACAGAGGGGGGGGGGGAAACAGGCTAAATAAACTACCGTGCAAATAGAATTCGACGTGGGATACACCGGGTTTCAATGAATGTGAATGTATTTTTTTTACTATTTTACGCATTTTTTTTATTGGGATAAACTGCGGATAATGCCGCCTAACTACTATCATCATCTGCTTACCTAATAGATAACTAATTATAATTAGTTACGACCCTTTGTACTTGTAATATTTTCATAAAGGCATTCGTCCGCACCGCACGCAATCAACACAATTTGACGGGTGGAAATTTTGACGTCTAAATATGACGTAAAACACATTTAGAAAAATCACACGGGCATAGATAGAGCGGTATTAGGGCCATAAAGTTTTGCAAAGCAATTGAGCCGTCTGCTCCGGCCGACAAAGGGCGGTGTCCTTTGAAAATTGTTATTGTATTAAGACAGTTGCTTTCTCTTTAGACATGTTTATGGGAAAGTACACTGGATTGAGTCATTTGAGTAAACACTTACCTAGTGTTTGTTACTAGGTATAGAATTATTTAGGTATTGCAGAGTTACGGTTCGAAAGAAGATTTAGTGACCAAGATTGAAAAGGGCATGCTTCGGTGGTTTGGGCATATGAACAGGATGGATGAAAGTCGATTAACGAAAGACATTTATATGGGTAATGGGGGATGAAGATGCCGGGTGAGTAGGTAGCCCCAGAACATACATTGATTGTTAATGTCCTGGCAGAAGGTGGCGTGAAAAGTACTGAGTCGAAACTGAGTTAATTTATGAAAAGATGTATGCATTTAGTGACAAATGGAGATCTGTATGTGCCTACCCCTCTGGGAGATAGGCGTGAAGCATATTTGATTAAGGGTTAAATAGTGTAGCATATAGTGCAGTCACGTCGTCGAGTGGCCACTGGGCCGTCCTTGTCGCTTTCAGAGAAAGCTTTTCACAAGCTCTCGACAAATTCCAAAGCACAGATTACTGCTCCGTAAACTTAATAAGAACAGTCTCTCGGCGTCTTTGATTGGTGGACACGTGAGCGAGGTTATCGCGACGCGCTAAAAGCTTTCAAGGATAACCACTCGTTAATCCTTTTAGGCTATGCCCAGTCTTGCGTATGAGTATTATTATTTACGTACTTATTTTCTGAACATTTTTTTTGTTATTAATGATTTAAGTCCCGTGTTCGTAGGATTTAGAACAATAAGAAAAATACCGTTCATTTCATGACAATGGGGAATTTTCAGGGTTCGTGTGTCTCTTAGTTATAACAGATGGCGTTAGCTGTATTAGGGGGGATAAATGTCAACGTAAACTTCAAGAAGTCAGTATTGAAGGTGACAGTTATTTCTATTGTTTGTTTACATGTTACAAAAGTGTCTGAAGTAGCTAAAGCAATTGTGTTATGGGATTCAGACAACGAATTTAATTAATAATTAATAAATTGTTTTTCTTTTAAATACGTACTTATATAAATAAAACACCCAGACACATCCAACAAGTACTTAAAAACTCATCACCCAAGTACCTGTCGGCGATGGGAATCGAACCCACAGCCTTACGGAATAGAGACAGACATGCTGACCACCAACTGTCCTGAGAAATAATAATGGTATTGCGGCTTGAACTTCCCTAGCAGAAGTTACCTCGCGCCGTTGTAAAATAATACCAGTCTCGATTGAATGATGATAAAGCAATGGCAAGGCAGATTGAATCTATCCAGTAAGAAATACGACTTACACCTTAGCAACAGTAGGTGGTTACTAGGGTACTGATGTTTTATTAAATACTAGCTGTAACTCGAGGTGTTACTCACGTTTTTTACCGTTCCCGTGGGAATTTCGGGATTAAATTTAGCATATGTCACCCGAGGGCAGTGTAGCTTCCCAACGGTAAAGGAATTATAAAATCGTTTCAGTAGTTTCAGAGCAAGATGCAAAAATAAAAACAAAGAAACAATCTTTATCTCCCTCTCGGAAAATTCTATAATAATACATATATTAGTAATAATAACATCTACGTCACTTCTAGCCAGACAAATTCATCATCAGCCACATAACGTCCACTGCTGGACGAGGGCCTCCCCCAATGAGATCCGTCATTTGGGGTGAAATGCCAGTAATCGCCACGCTGGGCAGGCGGGTTTGCGATCGCAGTGGTGTTGTGGTTTAACTCACAGAGAGCGCTGCTGCCCGTCCTCTGGAGAGCTCCCTCGGTCGTCTCTTACGACCCCCATGACGGGAAAAGTTGGGCTGGGGTGGTGGCACATGTATTCTATTCGC
>SJJU01030058.1:0-14868 GCA_012932125.1 Conopomorpha cramerella | reverse complement strand
GGAGCTCTCCAGAGAATGGGCCGCAGCGCTCTCTGTGAGTTAAACCACAACACCACTGCGATCGCCAACCCGCCCTGCCAAGCGTGGCGATTACTGGCATTTCACCCCAAATGACGGATCTCATTGGGGGAGGCCCTCGTCCAGCAGTGGACGTTATGTGGCTGATGATGACTGCCTACATTGCCGTAAAATTTTGCATTGCATGGCTTCAAAAAAGCAATAAAATCGAAGCTAACCATTACACGATGAGCACTGTCACTAATTTACTATGTTAATAATTTTTGTTAATCTTTTTTTTCCTTGTTATTCGGCTTTGTTGTATCTAGTAATTTAAGTTAGTATATGCCGCTAATGCATGCTGTGGCAACCTGTAATTAAGTCAACGCTCGCCCATGTTTCTGTTTGTTAAGTTTCTGTATTTTTTTTCTCTGTGTATGACTTGTTGGTTGTCCTAAATAAATAAATTAAAAAATAAAACCCAGTGCACGCCACTGGTGAACCCAATACCCAACCCACCTAACAACATCGACGGTTTTAGTCTGTAGAAGTCTGATACTGCCCCGTCGTCGCCGTCCCCATATCGGCGGGTTCTTTGAGGACTTCCCCTTCGTAAACAAAAAAAAAGGCAAGGAGGTATCCCACAACTGGGGTACATCGGCCTCAGTTACTCATCTAAATTGTATAAGTAATGTTCTATACTGCCTGTGTCTAGGGAAATCTTGAAATAGGTATTCAGTCTCAATATAAACCATCAAGGTGAAGTCAATTCACTCCCTCGAGACATAATATTAATAAGACAGTACGAGGATACCTACATTACCGTAGAGCAACTTATCCTATTATGTAATCGTGAATAAATTAGGTAAGTAGGTACACAATATTTTACCAGACAATAATCTAATATACAGGGTGGGCCGAGGACTTAAACCAAGATACTTTTGGCTATTTAACATCATTTTAAAGTAGTCCTAATAGTACAAACTTTGTGGTTTTGAAATAAACTGAGTGTAAAGTTAGTAACTATAATCAATGAACTACTAATCATAATACTCCTCCGAAACGGCTTTACCGATTTTTACCAAGTTTTATATGCGTATTCCGTAGGTCTGAGAATCGGCTACTATCTATTTTTTATGCATCTACCAGTCGTATTTCTCCCAATACACGGGGTACAAAGGCAACTTATAATATCAAAACAAATGTTTGCCGGTAAAGCTAGTATTTTATAGTTAAGTAAAATGTTCCTGTTGAACAATAAACGAGATTCAGGCAATGTAGTCGCTATAGCCGGCGTCATCTAAGAAGCAAATTCTGACACATTGATAAATCCATGAACATTGTTTAGAATGGATGTGACTGACAACCCAATGTATGGCGATGACATTTGTATCTCAGCGTTGGGCGTCCTATTGATTCTTAGTTCTTTGTCATCAATCAATAGAGATGTGATTTTGTTTGTTCATGAATCGAAGTGACAACGTTTCGATTATGCAGTTATATGTGAAATAATTATAATTATAACGGCTTAAAAATATTAATATATCAAAAACGCTCCCGTTCATCAGTCCAGCCAGAATGTTTCTACGTAAATTCAAGCTGGCTGGACACAGTTTTTTTGCAGTTTTCTATTAAACCGCTGTAAGTATCACAAAACTTTTGGTTCTATGGCTGTCACAAATATTTGTGACGGCCGTTGATATACAAACACTAGTCAAAATCACTTCCGTTTCCCAGATTTAGAGACCAGCGAAAAGGCGTTTTTCAAGCTGGCTGGACACTTTTTCAATCGATTATCTAAGTCTCTGTAGCGTCACATATTCTGAAGTAAGGATGTTTAGCCGTCACATATAGTGGCCTATTAACCTGCTTACTTGTGACCCATTTTGAAGATTTGTCCAGCCAGCCTGAGCCACATTGAAAACTAACAATTGTTATTTTTATTTGTATAAGGCAGTGGTCACACCGCCGACGATGAACGAGAAACTAGTAAAACTATACATTAGATCAGCGGGAAGGGAGTGTTAGTTTCGATATTTTTGTCGCTGGCGGTTTTATTTTATGTTTGTCGTTAAATGTATAGAAATCAGTGCGTTTTGGATCTGTTAGCCTAAAATAAAATAAATAAATAAACACGCGTTTAACAACCATACTGCCTGGTGTTAAGCAGCGAAATGTACGATGGAGCACACTTGTTCATTAGGCACTTATTGACCTGTGATCTGCGCAGGAAATACTAACTCATTCCACGCAAGTCATTCCACATCCTGGCGGTGGGCAATAATATGAAAGTAGACCCAAACCGTTTGGTTTGCGCAAATGGAATGTCCACCTGGTTTGGATGAAGTTTTGCCGTTCTCTTGCCTATTGTAATAGCGCGATGGTGGTATTAGGCTACGCAACTCCGTTGCACACTCTCCGAAATGCACCCGATACAAGACAGGTAGTCTCGCAAAAAAAACTTAATATATAGTTGCGGCGATGCTCTTGGGTTTGTAGCCCATCATCAAACAGCTATCTATTGCCTGCAGAGTCTCAAGCTAGTATTTTGCTGATCCATCTCAGCTACATGATGCTCAGCTTCATATCTGCATATTGGGCCGTAGCCTCAATATATGAGGAAAAGTTGAGGTTGAGGGTTACGGTCATATAAAAGCTCCAGCTGATTGGCCATAGGCAGGGGTACATCTAAAAGTGGGAGCCAGAATGAAGGGGCTCCTTTTTCTGAGAATATACACGCCAGGGACTTAAACGTATTGAATCTAACCAGATTCGCCTCGCCACAAGCTTTACTAAGCTTTACTAAGCTAAGTATCGAGCCAGGGCCAATATACTTTAGGGATCTGGTTAGCAGTCGAGGGAACTTTGAACGCTTGCGTGAGTTTGCTAATCGCTGGCATACAGCTCGAAGAACATATGAAGCCTGTTAACGACTGAAGACGCGACGAAGACCCGACGCGAAGTCTCCGTAATGTGGTCGTCATGCCCCAGAAGGGGGAGAGTTGGCAACAAAACAGGGACGGATAAAGATAATTTGTATGGAGTCCAGAAAACGTGTGCGTTGAAAAGAGGCAAAAGCAAGTAGATGCGCACGTCTCCAGAGAATGGCCCGTACGCCGAGAGGCAGGCAGGGCTTGGGTGGTGGTGGGATTATCCCTGTATATAAAAGCTTTACTAAGGGACAGGCACAAACGTTCAGGAAATCCGCCAACCACGCGTAGAAACCAACAGACAGTCCAACAGTCGGAAGCTTGCCAATCAGACCCTATCAAATGCGTTGGAGATGTCCAGGGAGACGGCTATTGTCCCCCGTGTCTCTTCCAGGTCTCACTCCAGATGTGCGTGACGCATGCAAGAAGATCCCCAGTGGACCGGTTTCGATCGAGAAGCCGTATTGCCGGTAAGGAAGTCGTTGGTTCCAAGATCCTGCAGCTTGCTAGATTCAGTACACGTTCCACTGTGTTACAGAGGATAGAGGTAACTGAAATAGGTCTGTATCAGGTGGGGTTAGCACGACTACCCTCTTTAGACACAGGTTGCCAATGTGCGAGCAAAGGAGTCTGTTCGGGCGCAATGTCCTTAGAACAATAGCTGAAATACCGTCAAGACCACTCGCTTTGTTCACATCTAGATAGCGCAACGCATTATCGTAACTCTTTTTGGCGAATGCGGATTTTGGGCATAGCCGTCACTCCACAGGCAGTCGTTGTCGGAGGTACCCAGCTAACAACATCTAAACACAAAGATTCCTCGAATAAGGACGCAAACAGATCTGTTTTGTCCTGAGTGGAGTGTGCGATCACTTGCTCGTCGGACTTCAACAGTGGAGGCAGTGAGTTGAGAGTTGCACAAACTCGCTTCGACCGCCTTTGTCAAGGACCAAAATGTTATACTACCCGCAGGGCCCGACGCCAGTTTGGCGCCTATACGGCCAAGTAGGCCTCATATTTTAGCGCTTTAGGGCGCGAACATTAGGGCCCAAACCAGGGATGATCTCTAACGTCATCCATACCAGTAGACCATTTACGCGAACCAAACGGTTGAGGAACAACGGAACTCGCCCGTTGGAGGTTGTCGGTGAACGTGGCAAAGACGCAGGCGCTGATCGTCTCGCTCAACACCCACCAACCGCCGAAACTGAAGCTTCTCGACCAGGAAGTCGAGTGGACCCCGACTGCCAAGTACCTTGGGGTCACACTCGACCGCTCCCTGAGGATGGCTCAACACGCCAGCAACGTCGTCGACCAGACACGCGCCGCCAGCGCCTTGCTTCGTCCAGTCTTGTAGTGAAGTCAAGACTCCCTCTGCGCGCGAAGGTGGGGGTGTACAAGTCGTACTTCTGTACATTAATTCAGTGGGTTAGGGATCGAAGCTTCCGACGTCGCCTAAGGGTAGATACATCTAAAGACCATAAAGGTCAGCGGTTTGATTCCAGCACCCATGAAGTGTAGATTTTGTATCTTAGTGCTATTACTGATGAAAAACTTAATAAGAAAACCTGCGAACCCACATTGCCTGCCCATGCCTGGACTACCCTTGCAAAAACCCCGAGACGGAGCGGCAGCGTGGTGTGCTCCCGTGCCACCGCCTTCTAGTGTGTAGATGCTAACCGGGACTTGTACCTCCGAAGTCCTACAGACCCAGACACAGTCCTACATGCAGAACGAGGGTCTCACCACCTGGTGCGTTTATAGGACATCCCGGTCTCACCCCTCACACACATGACAAGGCGAGAACCTAAAGAGGTTAGAGAGATTAGTTAAACGAAGGTAAGTATTTGTTAGAGGATCGGTAAGTGCATGTGCAAACGATAAAATGTCCCTTACTTAGTAGGGACTATTACCGAAGAGTCGACATCATTGCACCACCACAGTTATTGGGATAAACGAATTCCTTAATTGAGCGTCAAACCCACGACCTGGGTAAGGTGAACATATCGTCCTGCACGCTCTGCAGTTCATCCTGGACGCTCGTAAGTACAGTGCAATGTAACACGAATCAGCTGTTTTCAGGCGGTCGACGGTCCCGCGTATGTAGTTATAACGGCCGTTAGTTGTAGCGATCCGTTAATGGACGTCCCTCTTGCTTTAATGTTCCACTTCCACAACACTGTCACTCAATGTACACTTTTAATGCCTTGAATAAATAATTTAATTAAATATGGTCGTTTAAATTATTATTTCTATTTTTAAATTACGGGAGAGTATGTGTTTACGTTTTGACGTCGATGTAGGTATGTGCGTTATGAAATAAGAATTACGTTTGAGAAACTACTTGCTGGATCCTAAGGCTGGGGCTCCACCAAAGCGGAGAAGAGAAGCGATTTCATACAAATAAACACAGCTCATGGGTTGAGCGGGCTAGATCTGTATGAAAAATTAGCACATCTCCTCTCCTCTCCGCTTTGGTGGAGCCCCGGCCTAAACATGACCAACATCCTTCAAAATCAAAAATTTCTAAATGTATAATTTTGCCATAACTAATAAAACAGGCGTTTCGTATTACAAAACAACACCGCTTTTTGTACATTTTCTCTACCGACTATTACAAAGTATTTAAAATGTCTACGTTTCTGTGTTTAAGATATTTAGATTCCGTACAGTAGTAGTTAGTAGTTACTTTTAGCTTAAAGTCGGCGTCATTTAAGAAACAAATTCTGACACATTGAGAGATCCATGAACAATTATTCCACAACACTGTCACTCAATGTACACTTTTAATGCCTTGAATAAATAATTTAATTAAATATGGTCGTTTAAATTATTATTTCTATTTTTAAATTACGGGAGAGTATGTGTTTATAAGACGTTTTGAGACGTCGATGTAGGGTTATGGTTGCGTTAATGAAATAAGAATTACGTTTGAAGAAACTATTGCTGGATTCCTAAAGGCTGGGGCTCCACCAAAGCGGAGAAGAGAAGCGATTTCATACAAATAAACACAGCTCATGGGTTGAGCGGGCTAGATCTGTATGAAAAATTAGCACATCTCCTCTCCTCTCCGCTTTGGTGGAGCCCCGGCCTAAACATGACCAACATCCTTCAAAATCAAAAATTTCTAAATGTATAATTTTGCCATAACTAATAAAACAGGCGTTTCGTATTACAAAACAACACCGCTTTTTGTACATTTTCTCTACCGACTATTACAAAGTATTTAAAATGTCTACGTTTCTGTGTTTAAGATATTTAGATTCCGTACAGTAGTAGTTAGTAGTTACTTTTAGCTTAAAGTCGGCGTCATTTAAGAAACAAATTCTGACACATTGAGAGATCCATGAACAATGGGGAATTTTCTAACTCCAAAAAATTATTATCAAGATGTCGCTGGTTGCTGTCCAGGGGGACTTCTGTCAGTTATATTTTATTACGTACAAAATATTTAATAAGTAAGCCATAGAAAATAAGTTTAGAGCCTTAACATCTATTGTAGGGGAATTGGTTCATTATGTTTCTTGCTGAAACAACACCAAATAATAATAAATACCAATCAAATTAATTAAAATAATTGGTTCTTACATTAAATACCAGTGGCCCACAACCATTTAGCATTGATAAAATAATATGTATTTCAATATTTATGAATTGTCACCTTCTATACTGAATGCTTGACGTTAGTAATTTCGATTACTCCCCCGTGAACAGCTAGCGCTGCCTTTTATTGCCAAGAGAAACAAGGGCTCTGAAAATTTCCCATTTTTAGAATGGATGTGACTAAATGTATAGCGAAATGTGTTCCTCATTTTCTTTGACGTTTTTCTGGCAGATTGTTGGGCTAAAACTGTCATTACTGTCAAACTTTGTTTGGAAAGAATGACAGTAATGGTAGTTCTAAGCACGAAAATCTGCCAGAATTTGGTTCTCAGGTGACGCCGACTATCTACGGCTTTAGAAAACACATCTTCTAAGTGCACAAAAAAACACTAAGAAAAAAATATCAGTAAACGTCAAAGCAGAACGTCAATCTGTCAATCATAAATAATGTTTTTTTGCGTGCTCAACAGATGTCGCTACTATGCACAAAATTTTCCCGGATTGCAGCAAGAAACGACCAATGGAATTTCGAGAAGTGGATATATTTAATGACGTCATTAGTACTACGCCACGTTGGAAGTTTTTTGCTGATAATGTCGAATTTGTTGCTGCATATTTCATAATAAAACAAATAAAATTAATAATTACGCACTACAGCAATATTCTAGATCGTGCAAAAATGTTTCTTATGTGCTGAAATAAGTGTTATTCGAACCACGCAGTTTCAATGATTACAATGATAAGCGGAATCCAAAATGAATGATGCTAACGCGGATGTGAGCAGTATTTTGGAGTATCTGACTAATAACGATGAGGATTTTAACGGAGAAAGGCTCGTGAAAAGTGAACCGACACAAATGGATGAATCAAATCAGGAGAGTCTCATGGTTTGTATCACATTTAGCCACATTACCACTGTACAAGTGTTTCTTTACTATCTCGTAATGATAAGATTGAGTCAATAAATAGGTATCAATATTCCCCGGGCCGAGGGAACGAGATAAAGTGAATTACCTAATTTAATTTAAAATGTAAAGCGAGCGATATAGCAGACGACCAGTGAGGTAATACAGCTCAGTCGCGGCCGCTTGGTTAGACCCGGCTAAGCGACTTTCGTGAGTTGCTTACACTTTTACCGTTACCTTTCGTTCATTTCGTTTTCTGATAGGACGTGGCCCGCTCGTTTGTGTCTCTCATTAAAACATTAATTTATTTACTAAGTACCTGCGTAATTTGTAATTTACTAATCACCAATAGTTGGTAGAAAAGTATCTACTTGGTCAATATTTATTTTATGTAGCTGGTGTTTAGTCTCGTTTCGTACGTCGCAGGCGTACGTATAGCCGGCCAATAAACATTCACTCGTTGCCAGCTAGGCACCATGTGCTTACTACCAATGCCATATGTCTGATATATACCTGGTACTAAAGACATAAATTGTGTTAACTAAAACTTTGTGCGGACTCAGTGATTTTCTGTGGACAAAATATTTTGTGCGCTGTGACTCATGCATACAACTAAAGGAAAAGCCTAGTGCAATATCAATGAAGTGATTGTGAAATTATCAAAATGGATAAAAAGCTAGACCTAATGTCGCTTCTTGAGGTAACATAGTGTTATTATACTTTGTTGTTAAATAAAAACTGTGCTAAACATCATAGGAAACATTACTGAGTATGTCTGGCCCTAGACGATATTACGCTGCACTGCATGCTGTGCCAAAAATTATGTCAATGCAAATAGGTCAATGTCTCTTTAGCTCAGATAGTAAAATAAACTTTGTGAGAAATACCTACTATAAACTAAATGGCTGGGGATTCTAATTCAGGAATCTCAAAGATTATGATTTTGTTAGATCATAAATGGTAATTTATTTAAAAAAATGCTGAATAAGAAATCTGCGAGAAAATAATCCTAGGTACTATTTAGTAGGACATTGTTTGGATTGACATTTTGATATTTTGTTACTCTTTCACTCAAAAAGAATGATATAGATATCAATGAAAGTTTAACACTGTATTATTTTTTTATGTTTGTTACCTCAGAACTTTTTTCTTTAAGTTATTAAAATTTACCCCCACCTTGAAATATTCAAGTAGTGCCCAAAATCCTATTACCTACACTATTATAGAGTGTATGCAACACTTTATGGTATGCAGGTTTCTTTCCTTATAATGGTTTGTTTGCGCTTTAGGAGTGCTAATAGAATATGGAGGGGAAAAACATGACACCAAAGGTACAAATCTATGGCTGAAATCTAAAAACAATAACATTCAGATTGAAAATTTTGCCTGGAGGACTAATTGACCTATTATCATTATACATTCTAATGATGAAAAAGTTATATATAGTACTTATTGAGTTTATTTGTAATAAACAACCAAAAAAAGCAATTTAAATTAAAATGTTTTCTCTATAAGATAAGATGATGCAATAATCAGTAAGAAGTAAGAAAGACTTTGGCGATATTTATGACAAAAATATGTTTATAGTCGGACACCTGGGGTACCGGCAGTGACTTCCTCCTGGAGAACATCTTCTCGCTGGAAGAGGGCTCCCTGAACTTCCTCGATGAAGCCATCCCAGACCTCAACCTCAATGTTGAGGGCATTGCACCAACGTCAGACGCGCAGAGCAGTGCCTGCTCTGACAGTGGATTGTCCAGTGACCAAGCTGAGTTGTAAGTTTTATTTTATTTAACAAATCAGCTAAGAAAATGTTCTACCAGCTTTCAGAGAGAGCAGGCAGAGTTGATTTATTATGACAAGCAAAATTAATCTCTCTATAGTGACATTTATTTAAGTTTCAACTTTGGGGCGGTAGAGCAAGATTCTTGACCTAAATGGGTATTTTATGAACTAAAAGTTACCAAGTTGAAGCATTTTGCACTTGGCCACCAAGTATTGTTTGATCACCAACCAACCAAAAATATGACTGTAAAATCATAATCAGTGAAAATTGCGTTACAAAAATCTAATCTAGTATACTCTCACGAATAGGAAAAAGGGCGCAGTTCTTAGCTTTTGGCGTAGAATAATGTTCCTTCTAAAGTGTTTAATAAAGCACACATTCCCATGAAATGTAGGTATGTGATGTTCCGTCTTTTCATCGTATCACGCACGGTAAATTAGTCCAGATAAGTACTTGATGCGGTCTAAGCTTTTCTCTTTCGTATATTGTAGCTTTGTTATTGTCAGAGCGGTACGTTTTCGCCAAAACGCCGCGGCGATAAGCAAACGGCCCCGCACAAGGTCAGTTTATTTTATTTTTTTTCAAACGCAATGCCGTGATTTTTAGAGTTCATTGCCATGGGACGCTTGGCGGGATGCGCGAGGACTTAAGGAGTCAATCAACTTGACGCGTTTACTATACAGTCAACACTACAGGTGGCTAGTGTGTGTGTGTTTACTTATTAGCATAGATTTGAGAAATATAGACATTTGAAACCGAGAACTTTTCTATGTAACATAGTATAAGGCATAGTGGCTCATAGGTCTAAATAGCGCGCAAAAAGTTACAAAAAAAAACATGATTTGGATACGCATAATTTTAACCTAACTTAGCGGGACGTTGGTGGCATGCGTAAATGTCTAATTGTACCTAATGTGGTTGGTATTTAGGTCTCATTTGCTAAAGTTTTTACGATAAACATATTTATTCTTACAATTTTAAACGTCCACTTTCTTTAGTTTTATAATAAAGGTAGTATCTAAGAAGATTGTACTAAGTAAGTGTAGTAAGTAATATCGATGATCTTTCCAGCAGTTTGGTACTTATTCTTTCGTATTTTGACCGGTGAATCTAAAATATTCATTTTCTTTTAGTTTTATAACAAGTCTCTCTTTCCTACGCAGTATAACCGAGGTCTTGAAGTCAGGGATAAATAGGTACTTAATGAATAAATGTGCTCTATCGTTACCCACATCGCTGCATGACATGGGTCACATAAATGGTCAAACGCTTGATTATTCAATTTTTAATAATAGTCCTCCATGTGATATGATTCTAAGTCTTATAAAAAACGTGCTCTTTCCGGTAATTATTTTTGTTATAATGGCTTTAAAATCCGACCATTAACGTTAACGACTTTAGTAATATTTTTTAATAAGATAAGCGATTCGTATGGACATTTGAATCATTCACCCACGGTGATAAGAAAAGTACCCAATTATCGCCGCATTACTGAGAAATGAGAAAATACCTCGCAAATTGATAATTCACAGGTAGTAAATATTTCTACTCTAGATATTATAATTTCTCAAACATATGTATAGTCCCGTATTCTGTAATTCCCTTTAAGCACAGATCTCAGCTCAATGAGGAGAGAAAGAAAGCTCTCTGATAGTTTTTCACTGATGACAAAACGAAAAGTTTTAAATAAGTAGGTACCTATAAAACATGCCAGTTGACCCCTAGTTCTAAAACGTATCACAACTGGCACAAAGTTTGGTGCCAGATGACCTCCACGTTTACAAAAAAGTGTTAACTGGCCCTTAGTACCACTTTTTGTAGCTCAAATATTAAACTCGTCGGTAAACAGTCATATCTGGAACATACAACCTTCTGACTGCATGTCGACTAACCCCACCACTAGGTCACGGCCGCAGACTCTGGTCATTCTTCAGTCCCCATACTGTATGAAGCATCGTTACATAGTATAAAATATGTCGCCTCCCGCTGTCTGCCCCTATAAGCTGATATCTTTAAAACTACACACATCAAAAGTATCTAAGGATCAAGAACATTTTTAGTTCTAAAAAAATCTAATCTTCTGGATTGGTCTCCTACCTAATTCCCCATGCCTGTATCAATGACATATCATCACATTTTTAATAAATTATGATTGAATTCAGTTTTTGTAAAAAATATTCTTGATTGCAATCTTCTAAAATGTACTTGATCCCTAGACACTTTTGATGTGTGTAGCAGACCCGGCAAAGGTTGTTTTGCCAATATACATTATTAACAGTGTTTCTCTGGTATTATACACACAAACCTTCCTCAAAATTGAAAAACCGTTGCGTAGTTTTAAAGATCTAAGCATACATAGGGACAGACAGCGGGAGGCGTTTTGTTTTATACTATGTAAAGACTACGGAACGTATTTCCATTGCGGTTTCTTTTAATAGATGAGTGACTCCAGAGGATATAAAAAATAGAGGTAAAAAAACATATAAGTATCACAGTATTTAACTCGTGCGATGAGGGGGCGGGCCGTCAGAAATGTATATGTATAGAGACTGCCGTCGTTAAACTGCTATAGCTTTCCCATAGTGCAGCAACTTAAATGGCAGCGGGTGACCTTTTTATTTCGGCCACTTTCGGCACTAGCACCGGTTATTATTTCGTGCTACTTGTTGTGGCATTGCCCAACTTGGGCGCTTATTATCTCAGTTGATATTTCTCTTAGATCGCTCGGCGGGTGCTACGAAAAAGTTTTTGACTTTATAAATAAGTTTGACTGTAAAACAAACGAAATATCTCATCTGTCTGTGTGTTGGTCTTATTGCATGAACAAGTCGTAAAGTTATTGGTGAGAAGCAGTTAATATAATGATTTCTTAGAACTCCGTATATCGTCATATGATAACAATACACTGATAATTCGTTTAACATACCAATTAAGAGAATTACACTGATCGATTTTTGCCGTGCGGTTAGTCACTTTACAAATGGACTCATTAAGACACATCGCTCTCCTATTTACTCAGGTGACTAAATTTGCATGCGGCTCGGTCATTTTCTTCCAAAATGTTGAGCAGAATGGGTGTCCGCTGTAAAAAACACACATCATGCACAAAACACGCTGGCAACTTTCATCATTATCATCAGCCCATACTTTTCCACTGCTGGACCGTCAGTAAGGCCTCTCCAATTGCACGCCACTGTGATCTGTTTTCGGCTTCTCGCATCCATCTTCTACCAGCCATCTTGCGTATATCATCAGTCCACCTTGCCTGAGGGCGTCCTACGGTGGCAACTTTAAAAAATATACATTCCACAGTGAACAAGCGTTTGATCACCGTCCTGCCTGATGTTAAGCAGCGATGTGGTCTACAATACAGCACACTTGTTCAATAGATCAGTTTTGTTCGCTGATCGTTTATACAGTCGATTCTAGTCACCAATCCTGTTAAAATGCATCATAATGTATTTTAGCAGTAGTCAATCTTGTAACACGAAAAGAATAGGGTATTTACTAAGCATCGGTTCTGATGCATAATAATAATACGTTACCGTTATTTCTTTCAAATTAGAGTAATTGCTTCTTGTACGTGGCAGGACGTTTAGCCGGCCGGCGTCGTCGTCTCGAAAGTTCGCTACACGATTGTACAGACAACGTCTAGTTAGGTACCCTTTCACTTTGTGAGATGTGAGCAAGCTCTTGGGATTTTGGGTGCGGTCTTATTTTGAGACTAGCTGACCCGACAAACGTGTGTTTTGTCAATTTACATTACTAGCTTTCCGCCCGCGTGGATTTTGGGCAAACAATATTTTTGTTTTCCCTCGGGAATATAATTTTTTTCCGGGATAAAAAGTACCCTACGAATCCGGACTTCTAACCTTACGTCTGCAAAATTTCAAAGCAATCGGTTCAGTAGTTACGGCGTGAAAGCGGAACAAACAAACAAACTCACTTTCCGATTAATAATATTAGTTAGGATTGACAGTGTTTCTCTACCTGTTATATGTACATATGTATTGTACATATAGGTAAATCTTCCTCAAAAATCACTATCTACTAAAGCAACTACATCAAAATCTATTGCTATAGTTTTAGAGAAATAATTATACATAGTGACAGACAGCGGGAGACGACTTTGTTTCTGTTATTGGATATGTTTTAGACCGTTTTAGTTAGCATATGCGAGCATAATTAATGCTGGGTAATAGTCGTTTTTAACATAATAATTGTCAGTAATTATTAGTGAAGGACGATGATGATGATTAGTGAAGGACTAGATAATTAATGCAAATCCTTCAAAATTCGATCTTCATCGCTCAATAAAACCTTTCACTTCCCAAAGGCCCATTAAATAGCCGTTATAATAAAAACAGGAAGTATATTTACTATTTTTGTACCCTCTCGATCCTCCCGAACCAGTACAAGTGCGTGTGGCCGAATACTGGTCACATAACATATGAGGACACACGCTGTCGACTCGAAAAGAAGAAGAAGTACAAGATAAATTTCTTATTGAGATATTAATCAAATGGAGATAACTTTTAATAATAATATCTTGGATAAATTAAATACTTCTAAGTATATATGTAAAAGAAAGTCGTGTTAGTTACACCATTTATAACTCAAGATTTAATGGATTTGGTTGAAAATTGGTGGGGAGTTAGCTTAGAACCGGGAGACGGACATAGGGTACTTTTTACCCCGATCTTGTTGGTCGCGTCGCTATATAGAGGGTTTGTGTGAAATACTGAAACTACGCGAATGAAATCGCGGGGCGTCCACTAGTTTACAATAAAATCTTTCATAGATGTAGGTAACTAAAAATCAATATAAGTAGGTACTTGCCTACGTGAAATTATCGCTTAGTCGAGCAATAATCGATCGATATTTCGAAACTTGGTTGGTTGCACAACTGCACCATTGTTACGTCACTTGCAAATATACCTAGAGTTACCAGTTTACCTTTTTTTTTTGTAAAATTCATTTCACCACAGCAACTGAATTTTACATAATTACGCCTTTCAGTAATGGATGAAAGACTTTAATTTGGCCACTTTAGTATTTAGTTTTTAGTTTTCTCAATGGCCGCACACTCTCTTTCGTCGTTTTGAGTTATCAATACATAGGGGGGGTCTGTCTCCCAGAGGGGTAGGCAGAGACTACAGATCTATCTCCACTTGTCACGGTCCTGGCATAGAATGTTTATAGTAGAGGAACACTGATAATTTTAGAGATTTCTTATGTAGTGTCGTAAATAAACACATTTTCACACGTGCGAAGCCGGGGTTGGTCGCTAGTTTAACATACAATAATGATACCAGATATATTTTTCTTCCATTACACGGTATAAAATGCGACCTTAGAAATGTACGGGGATCAAAAGGAATAATGTTTGTACACCTTAGTTGTAAAAGTCAGTGCAGGATGTGTCGTGACCGCCCTGTCTTCTGAAAGGACCTAATTTACCTTGAAATTGAAATCTTATAAGGTGTTATTATGCGAGTAGAAATTATATACATAAGCAGATACTGTATAACTTTTAAATTCAAGTTAGAGTATCTGTGGTCCTGTTGGTCGGACCCTTGACTTGTAACCGGGAGGTCCCGGGTTCGAGTCCGGCTACTGGACGTGTACCAATGGGACTCTTTTTCAG